>MU853790.1:158318-275754 GCA_033297225.1 Diplogelasinospora grovesii | reverse complement strand
ATGGCTTCCTGTTGGCCAGATCCACTGCTTCCACGCAGTCAAGGGGTCTTCCTTTCCTGGGCGCCTCACTGCTTACTCCGGTCAATCCAACACATCCGATCTTACGAGCTCTACCACCAGCTATCCAGCAACGACAAAGCTCTGTTGCCGCACTGTTAGACATCTCTCAGCTACCGCAAACAAAACCCCTCCCCCCCTAAAAAACACCCCCAAAAAACCCAAAAAGAACCCAAATCACCGCTTCCTTCGTTGTGAAGCTTCTCATAGTCAGGTTATTTCGCTGTTGGAGTCAGACGGTTGCATTAGAGATGTTAGGGGGTATGTAGCTACAGTTTTGTAATAGTAGCGTATCAGCGAAATAACCCCAGCAATTCTGTGTATCACATCCAAGTTTGCGGCTCGACTTTGAGTCACCTGTACGTGTATATTCTGTGTAAAATCCTGTCGTCTTTTCTTCTTGTGAGATAACGCCTTTGACCGTGTGTGTAAATGCCGGGGATGCCCCACGTAAAAGAGTAAGGTACCGTATTTTGCCTAATATATATATATATATATGGCCGTGGCCCGTCGCGTGAAATCCTTAGAACAGGCAACAGGCAAGGGCACGACCTCAACCATCACCTCAGCCTAAGTAAGCTACCTAACCCAGACCACCACTTTACCTGGTGGCTATGCCGGTGTGCCTTTATTAGCGCGAGTATGTTCCGTTACCTTTTTCCAACGTATTACGGGCAGTATTAGTCTCTGGATCACACAGACTAAAAGATTCTGCATACAGGTGGGTGGTGCGCTGGGCTGAGGCTCTGTGCTCATATAACATAGCTGTATCTGTGGGAGTGGCGCGAGCATTTCCTGCAGAAGAATTTATTACTGCAATTCGGAATGGCCATTGATTGGTTGGTTTGGGGTGCGGGAAGGGTATCCAAGGGGGGGAGCTGCTCAAAGGTACATAATTACATGCCCGGAATTTTCAGCGCCGCAACTGGTCCGTGATCCTGAGACTATTATTAGTATTCCGAAGTAATTGATTAATAGCGCCTGGCGTCGACGTTGGCCCCCCCCCCAAATCCGTTTCGTACTTTGCTAACGCTCAAGCATGACCAAGCAACTGTCTCCGGTGGTGCGAACCGTGCGATTGCACTTACCGATCCTGCCGGACTGGTCGGCTTTATTAGGTAGCCATCAGCGAATGGGGTGGGTATTAAACGAAAAAGTACAGCGACTGGGTCGGCCCGGGCAACCACACCTAACTCGCGCCACTCGGAATCCGCCTCCTCCTCCTCGACCACCTCCCCCGGAGTACGCTACCCTATCTGTTGCGACGGGCGCCCCCCATCGAGCGAGGGTCATGGTCTTGGTGAGCCTCCAGACAGTCCTAGTCGGGGCAGCGTCTTGGGGGGCGTGCGTGCTTGCACAATTCGCCCTGTTGAGCTGGTTAGCTATTACAGCCGTCGTCCAATGCCGTTTATGCGATAAGTACGGCGACGGCAAGTCGTTATGGGTCTCCAAGCCACCTCCTCAGCCAAGCAGCCCATCGCGGAGAAGCCATGTCACGGACAGAGGCAGCAGATGGGAGATGATTGCCTGCCCAGGGAGAAATCATAACTGATGGTGGTTGAAGACCGACGATGAGACCATGTGAGGTTAATAATAATAATTAATAAAGGAATCAATGTTGGAGGAGTAGGAGTTCTTGAGGTTTTGGCGATTGACTAATACGGGTTTTTTGTTTCCATTTGCTACATGTACATACATGTGTACCTTACTAGTACGGATTCAGCAGCTAATGCAACTCTACTGTAGTACAAACCTGCCCTCCCACACGCAGCGTGCAGTGCAGGAAAAAATACATCCTCTTTAGTAAATTACATGTGTGTAGCTAGCCGCAGCCCTTCCCCTCCGCCGAAGCTCATTGGTATATATAGGTACCTGTAACTATTACCGTCCGAGCTGTACACTTTCCCAGACCTCAAGATTGCATCGAAACTTTTTAGGAAGACAACGAGACTACCGGGGAGACAATTTATGTTGAAACGCCGAGGTACTTACCTTCCAGTATCTCCAATTTACGCCTGTAGACCCGTAAACATTATACCGAAGAGCATCGCGATTGCATATTATAAGGTAAGCGTGTCGACGGCCCGGGGTGTCCACTTCGCAAATCGATTTGAAGGAGTACGAGCCATGTACAATAATGTGCATCGAGGTGAAGCGTACCTAGTCCTGCGTCGTCCGTTCGCTCACCAAGATGAGTCGGACTGCCAGTGTGATGTGATGAAAAGGCCACCTCTAGACGCGTAGATCCCAACTTTGAGTTCCTGGGTAAGGCGTGTAACGAGAGAAGTTGAACGTCGAGGGACGCCCGACGATCATGCGCTATCCATCCGAAGTTAGAACGCATGAATAGTAAACGCTGCCCAGCTGACGTGATCATTCCGTCAAAAGAAGGCTTGCTCATCACACTTGATCATCGTGCCTACCACCGGGTTTCTTCCAGCAAAAAAACCGATAATCGACAATCGAACGGGTGAGATGCGAGCACACTCACCTCTATTATCATCGCCCACTGTAGTGGGATGACGGCCAATAGCAAGGGTGCAAGATCAGACCATCGAGGCCTTCTATATTCAGCTAGACCATACTGCTGGCCAGGTGGCCTTGGAGAGTATGGCGAAGAAAGGAAGCATTTTAAGGTAAGCGTTCAAGTTGGTTGTCCCCGCTGCCCTCTGGCCGTTATTCGGCTTCCTTCGCTCCTGTTCTTGTGCGGCGTTGATGCCTTGAATGCAATCTCCCTCAAAAGCACAGCTCAGAAGAAATGTGAAGAAAGCTACACGAGAATACGTGAGCGCGCGCGCATGGTTTCGAACGTCTCGTACTTGTCTCACGGGGAGTTTGATACTCGACCGATCTGATTAAGCGATGCTGCGCGAGTGGCTTGCAGGGGATTCCTGCGGCATGCCCTGGTCTTTTCTGCCGAAGCGAGCGGTATCCGAACCGAACTTTCAGTGCATCTGTGCGCTAAGATTTGGGGGAAGGCGCAGAGGCGGAAGGAGCCGAACTGCTCCATCACGCTGTGTGCCCAGCGGACTTCGCGTTCTTCACTCACGTCAAGCCCATCGAATGCAAGCATGGCGGTTTGGGATATTGCATGTTTTGCTGCAGGGCAACTACACGTGGCTGCTCCTCCCATGACTGGGAATTTGCATCATTGATGCGTGCTTCTGCCTGCTTGCACAGCGACTGGGCGATTTGCATGAAGGAAGGTGCGATCCGAAGCCTTCAAGGCGGGGACAACCATGATGGTCGCCAAAACGCGAGACTGACAGCACAGCACTCCGTTTCTCTCCCTGTTCTCCACATCTCAGATCATCCCAAGTTGAGCTGTCCTGGTGCAATGCGAAGCGCCCGAGCAAAATCGGGGCCCAAGCGGCCTTGGCCGGGTTCTGGGGACACTCTCGGCTCGCTTCCCGAAAATCCTTTCGCAATCTCGACTTCAGACGCTGGGACAAGTAGGATCTGCCAAGGATCAGTGCCTCCGATCCGGGGTTACAACACAGGCAAAGCCAAGGAGGCTCAAGGAGGCTCCCCAAGCAACACCAGGGGTCCTGCCCAGCCAGGTTGCTTGCTGTGACACAAGCGACGTCCCATATCGGCGGGAAAGTCAACTGTCCAATGAGCGGGCTTGCACTGTCTCTGCTGTTGTTCATGCTTCAAGGACCTTCGTCTACAGATGCGCCAGTGTGATCGCCATCAGGGATCCTTTCCGCGGAGTCTCTTCCCTGGCTTGGGCTGCCCTTGCCGTCCGTTGTTCTGTCCACCAGCCCCCGGCGTCAATCATGGAAATCTCTATATAACCTCATATACCCGTCCGTCTGATGTCTGTTCTCTCTTCTCACCACTCATCCAGCAGGCAGGTTTCGGGCTCTCTCTTTTTGTTCGATTTCTACACTCTTTTACAGTTCTGCGAACTTTCTGTTCTTGACGCTCTTTCAGCAAACGCATTCTCTTCGCTTCAGCTACAACCGCTCGGCCGGTCTTTGTGTTTTCGAGTTCCGTCCTATATCCAACAAAGACACACAAAGCTACGACCTCGATACCATGTACTCCAAGATTGCTCTTCTCGCCACGCTCCTGGCTGCGGCCGAGGCTCGCTTCAACCAGGAGCAGGCTGTGGCCCCTCTCATCCAGGCTCTCTCGAGCTTTGGTCAGCCCGGTCAGGCCGCCACTCTTGCCGGCGCATCCCCGGGTGTTCTGCTTGCTGGCGCGAATGCATGTGCCAAGGTCAGTACATACAGTCACCTGGAGTCACCTGGGATAAGAAGAGGCGACGGTCCCTAACACTTTTGAAAAGCTCCAACTCGCCGACAAGATCGTTGCCGAGCTCGGAAATGACACTCAGGTGATTGCCGTCGCCCAGAAGGTTGTTGCCGCCGAGAAGAACTTCAACCCCTTCGCCGTCTCCATCCCCTCCATCTGCTCCGACGCGACTCTTCCCGCAACCGCCGAGCTCCGAGGCATTGTCCCCCTCGTGGATCCGGCTGTTACCGGCTCGGACGTTGAGAATGCCAACTCGGCGAAGTCCCTCACGGCTCCCTTCAGCGCCGATGGCCTTAGCGTCGCCGAGGTCATGATCGCTCAGGGGTTCAGCAACTTTACCCTTCAGGGTCTTGATGGATCCACTTCTGCCGCTGCCGCTGGTGCTGCCAATAGTGCCGGGGCCGCTGCTGGGACCGATGTTGCCGCTACTACCACCGCGGCAGCAGCGGCTGCTGCGACGACTGCTGCTACTTCTTGCGGTGGAGGAACCATCACCGTGACCGCGTCTGCTGCTGCTGCCGCTGCCACTGCTGCCACTGCTGCCACTGCTGCCACTGCTGCCACTGCTGCCACTGCCACCGAGGCTGCTGCTGCTGCCGGTACTGGCGCCGCTGGAGCAGACAACGCCAACGGTGTCCAGCAGTCTACCATCCAGGGTCTCGACTTTGGTCTCTGCGTGCCGACCATGAAGTTCGAGGCCGGACTCGACGGCCGTCCGGACACTGAATTCACCTTCCAGGCCATCGACCCGCTCGTAAACAAGGGCCAGGAGGAGGCGCTGAACCCCAACATCATCACCAACCGCATCTGCGACCAGCTGACCAACGTCTGCGAGGCCAACCAGGCGGCCAAGGATGCTTGCACGGCGGCAAAGGCACAGATCCAGGCGCTGGGCACCAAGGACGTAACGACCGCCGATGCGTGGAACACGGCTCTAGGCTTCGCGGGCACCAACACCAACCCTGACAATGCGCCCCAGCCCGGTCTTGTCGGTCACACTTAGATAATTGGTGGAAAATTGTGGGTGTTGTGGTGACGATGGATGTCACGGCACGAGTGTTCTTTTGGCTATGTATAAGGTTTAGGCTGTATCAAGACGCCTGGGAGCTGGAGTTTTGGTGTGCTTTTCATGTACCTTATTCAGTGGGGGTGAAGGGGTTCAATTCAATTCAACCTGACCTCAATTGGCAAACCTGTGTGAACTGACGCTCATCTGATGAATTTGGGATCGTAGTGCACGTTGTAGCCGCAGGAGACGATTGATGCATCTCGCCTAACACTCACCTAACAAGTGGTGTTATCTTTTCCGTCTGGTCTAAAGACGGGAAGGAGGATCACAGCCTCGTCTCTGATAAAGGTAATTAAAGTACGGCCATACTTCAACCCCCGAGACACATACACAGTACTGCAGGTGCCCGGACTTCTGACAGGGGGGGTTTCGGAATCCGGAAGCAATCGGTGGGGTTGGATGTTGGGATTGAGGTGTTCAGTCAAAATTGCGTCATGTCGACACCGCCCCGAACCGAATCCCATTGCGGGTAATGTTACCCCACGACACAACTAGCATGTTTTGCAGCTGCAGCCCCGAGATATGCAGAATGCAGACATCCACATTGGGGAGGGAGGAGGGGCGAGTACGGAGTTAATAATAAGTGCTGGGGGATTTCCAACCACCGGGCAAGAGGATATAGAGTTAATTACTGTGGGATGGGACTGCAACAGGCCGCTTGCAGTGCCCGCTGTGGGGAATCATTGATAAGACATCAATTCCCCCCCCCCCCCCCTTCTTTAATTACATCATGTCTACCTTTCATACTGTATTTTTTCACTCACTCACTCTGTACAAAGCAAAGACCAGTTTCCTTGTATGAGAACCGAGAAGGAAAAAGAAGGAAGGAATAAGTGAAGATGAAGGAAGCCGTGATTGCCAAAGGTAGGCAGCCCGCCCCCCCTCTCACTCTCACCATCACACAGACTCACACACATAACTTGGTACTCATATATATATATGCTAATGGTGTGTGTGTGTGTGTGTGTGTGCAAAGGACCGACGGTCCAGATAATCGACTCTCCCATCCCGGAGCCCAACGACCTTCAGGTCCTCATCAGGGTGGTGGTGTCCGGGTCGAACCCGAAAGACTGGAAGCTGCCGAACCTCTTGCGGCCGGACGTGGTCATGAACCAGGGGGACGACATTGCCGGCGTGGTCGAGAGGGTCGGCCAGAGGGTGTTTGAGTTCAGGCCGGGAGACAGGGTGGCCGCGTTCCACGAGATGATGACGCCGCACGGCAGCTACGCCGAATACGCGATCGCCTGGGCGCACACCACGTTCCACATCCCGCATGAGACTACATTCGAAGGTATGTTTTTATCGCCTTTGCTTTTGATCCCCAATCCCCCCACCCGGGAACTGACAAGAGTGTGTATGTGTGTGTGTGCAGAAGCGGCAGCGATCCCACTAGCAGCCATGACCGCCGCGCTAGGCCTCTACCAACGCTTGGGTCTACCCCAGCCCTTCCCCCAACAACAAACCAGCCACCACCACGACATCCCGCTGGTCATTTACGGAGCGGCGAGCGCAGTCGGCATCTACGCCCTGCAGCTCGCCCTCCGTTCAAACATCCACCCGATCATCTGCGTCGTCGGGCGCGCGAGGGAGTACGTCGAGGGCTTCATCGACCGCTCGAAGGGGGATGCGCTCGTCGACTATCGCGAGGGAGACGAGGCCGTCGTGCGGGGCATCAAGGCCGCCCTGCGCGGTAGGGAGCTGATGCACGCTCTCGACGCGGTCTCTGAAAAGGGCAGCCCGCAGAACCTCGGCAGGGTGCTCGCAAAGGGTGGCAAGGTCACGTTTGTCCTTGGAGGCCCCAAGGACGAGCTCCTCCCGGATCATGTCAACTGGAGCATCACGCTCGTCGGAGCCGTGCATAGAGAAGACGAAGGAAGCGAAAAAGACTTTGGGTATGTGTATTATAGGTACATGGCACGCGGGCTGCAGGAGGGGTGGTTCAGACCACAGAGGACGGAAGTTGTCAAAGGGGGGTTGAACGGGGTGCAGACCGCGCTGGAAAACTTGAGGGACGGCAAGGCCAGCGGGGTCAAGTATGTGTTTCGCATTGGGGAGACTGAGGGTGCTACTGCACAGTAAGGGGTTGTGTTGTTTGATGGTTATTGTACATGTACTTGTATTTACGTGGCTTCGTGAAGTTTAACGTTGAACATGATCTTTCGCGCGAACTTTGCCAAACCGAACTAGTGTTTTTTCCTCCACTAATCAACCAAGCACAGAAAAGTATTCGTTCGGTTGGTCACCAAGGTTCTATTTTATCGAGATCTGATGTATGAGATGCAAGACTATATAACCTAGACAGCCAGATATAGCGCATACAAAGCCGCCTCTCTTCTCAAAGCCTAGAATTAGCAGCTTGTTTGGTCCCAGCCAATCTCCCATGGTCATCAATCTCCATCGTACAAAGTATAAACGTATCCTTCAACGCTCCCAATCTGTACCTCTCATTGACCTCTTGGTAGTCCTTGTCCCCAGCCATGGCAGCAAAGTGTGCCAGAGTAGGGTAGTGCACGTACGCAATCTCGTCCCATCCTTCCTCTTTTGCCTCCCCTGCCACAACGTTGCCGACGACCTTGACCTTTCCTCCGTGCCTAGCCCCAACTTTCTCGGAAAAGGCTTTCCCGTACTGCTGGTACTGCTCTTTCTTTCCGGGGTTGAAAGCCAGGAGGTTTAGCATGGAAACTGGGTGTGCCCCGATCTCCGGAGGAAGGTCCGCAACGTAGGCTGCCAGCTCGTCTGACAATTGTAGCTTTTGTGTCGATTCCGCATTTGTCTTGGGAAGTGCTGGCTGTGTGGGTGACGAGGAGGGGTTAAATAGTGTGGAGTTGAGTGCGGTGTAGTTCTTGACCAGCGCACTTGGGATCCCGCAGGTGGCACTCCACAGTGCCGCAACCTGGGAAAGGACGGCCTCCGGCAGAGGACAGGTGTTGTCGAGGATGACGAGCAGGTCCCATTGAACGTTATGCGCTAAGAGAGGGACCGTGGACATATGTGTTGGGAGAATCATCCATCTCACGACAAGGGCCTGGGATAAGACTTTGACGGAGTGTTGGCGGAGAGTTGAGAGGAACTCCCGGGGGGAGGTTCCGGGGTTGAGGGCGATGAGGTGCAGGTTGCAAAGAGGCATCTTCAATCGGATTTGATAGCGAGTAGCAAAGCCATGTTCCTGGAGTTCAATGGCTCGGGAGGTGAAAGGTGAACGAGCGGGAGCGGCTGCTGTCGGCCTGTGCTGAGGTGAGCCGAGGTAAATCGGTAGTGGAATGCGGAGGTTCACAATGCGGGGCCGCTCGCCGACCGTTCGCTCGCCGGCTTCAGCGGCCCCGCAGCTGTGCCGCGTTCTGTGCCTACAACATCAGCACATGAAATAAACTGCTGAGGATGAAAAGGAACCTGAGGTAAATGATAACGGATCATGGATAAGGCCGGGGATCTGAATGGCACGGCAGCACCTCAGACCACCAATATAGTATTCGCCACGGGGAAAGAAGCAGGACTTCAGGCCTACTTAGTTTAGTATGCTCCGCATGCTCTGCAGCTCTGCTACACAGCTTCACTCCGCTTTATCTGGGGAGCGGGTGATTTTCATGACAGAGTCAGATGTAGTCTTCGATCTTCAAAGAAGGGTGCGGTCACTGCAATTTTACGAGGAAGGAAGGTCCGTGGATTTGCTGCGTGTGTTGTTGCTGTCAAGTCCTTCCGTCACTGTGATGTCCACGGTGCGTTGCTCCTTCCGACACGAGCACCGACTAAAAAGTTCTGTCCATTCGAAGGCAGGTACGACACGAAAAAACTTGCATCCCAGAGAATTTACTGCCAGAGAGAAGTTACGACTATAGGCTCCTTCTGATCCTTGAGCGCTAGTTTGCTGCAATCATGCTCGTTGCTCCTTCCCGCTGTGAACACCGAGTCATTTTGTGGTCACTGCTTGCCAGAGAGTGCGCAATGAAATCTGCTGCCTTGCTGTCTGAACTTCGGTCTTGTGCATCAACTTGGGACAAGAATATGTCCATATCTGGATATCCACAGTACCTAGGTAAGTTTATTGCCAGCGACAGCAAGTTCAGGATCGTGCGAGTCAAGTTGACGAGTGCAGTAAAAGAGGCATGTGGGCAGAAATGGAAGGTCAACCCATCACGTGCTCGATTGAGAACTCAAAAATACAGACAAAGCATTCCACAGCAGTTCTCTTGCGTCGCTTGCCAGCTGAAGGAGACAGGTGTACCTCCCTGCACTCTGTCACGTACGCTGCTTCCCTTCTCAGGAGCATCATGAATGTCCAGCTTGTCAACAGACACTCGCAATGGCACAGACCACCGAGTCACATTTTCGAATTCAACTGTTTCAATATGTGCCGTATTGCCGTCGTGACGCTCGGTCGAGAGAGAACACGCCAGAGTTTCCGAGAAGGAGCTGTTTCCTTGGTGGTGGTGTGAGCCCTGTGCGCCATCTTATGCATGGCTGATGATGTGACTCAGCTGTGACATCTCGGTTGAAAATCTCGACCTAATCAGGAACCTGATATTTAGCGAAGACTTGCACGAAGTAAACTGGTGCCGTCCGGCCACCATAATTCCCATTCGGTTCAGCTGCATCAGGGAGGTCCGTACGCCTACCTCCTTTTATAGTGGCTGGTAATGTGCATGGGGACGGTGATGTGGGGGACGATCGAAGCCCTGCAGTTTCCCTTACCTCTCTAAATAAGGTTAAGTTGGTTTTGTTTCTCGAAGCTTTCTGCTGTCAGCTTTTCAGGGCCATCCCTTTGGGCGTGAACAACACCACTTTTTAGCGTCCAAGGGTCTATAGCCAATCGGCTCCCCTCGCTCAAAAATCGTGGCGTTTTCGAGACGTCCGGTCACTCAGCACTGGCAGCCCAAAGCGCTGGTTGAGAAGTACACTGGTCGTATTGTGGGTCCACGCTAAAAAGTGGTCTTGTTCACGCCCAAAGGGATTATGTGGCTGAGCCTTGTAGCCTAGCCTGCCTAGCTCTCGGCGTTAGTGCTTCTGGTAACCGTGCGCCAGCAGTTTGACTTCAGAGCCATTGTCGACAGCAGCTATGGCAACGCAGTTCTTGATGTGGCATGTCGAGACCTGATCTGCTGCATAACCCTGCTTGAACTCACCCGCGTCGACGAGATAGTATTGCCGTCGCAACCGAGATGCCCCTCTTGTCCTTGCAGTTTAGCGGCGTCTTAGGTTGACGTAGTTTCACAAGTTAGTTGCTTACTCATGAGCTTCGTTGTCATTGAACGTTGGATGGACGGGGAGCAGCCTTGGTGGTTCCCATGCGGATCCGGAGTCTCAATGCTTGCAGATTCCATCCCTGCAACTGTCCCGAAGATGATGCTTAGACAGGAAAGCCTAATTGGAATAAGATCGTTCTGTCCACCAGACTTTTCATGTGAGTTGCATCAGAGAGGTTCGTGTGCCTTCCTCATGTCAGAGTGACTGATTATGTGCATGGAGACTGTGACGTGGCGTCACTGGCGTGTGATCGAAGCCCTGCAGCTTCTCCTTATCGGTCTCCAAACGGGGCCAGTGGGAAACTATTTCTTGAAACTTTCTGACATCTGCTGTTAACCTTTAGGCTAACAACGTGGAGTTTGAAGGATGATGACCTTGGTCATGTCGGCCTTAACTGAACCTCGCAGCCTGGGTCCTGAGCCCCAGTCTCGGCGTTAATGCGGCTGGTATAGCTTAACCTTAAAAAGACTCTCAATGGGGGGGTATGCCAACGCAGTTCTTGATGTGGTAAGGTTGATACTTAGCTTCCTGCACGACCTTGTTTGAATTGGTCCACACCGACAAGAGTATTGCCGTCTTACCCGAGATGTCCTTCTTGGCCTTGCGGTTTGATGTAGTCTTTGGCTGGAGACGGCTTCGCGGTTGCCTTTGTGGGTGTTGGCTTGGGCGCGAGCATGTGTGTTGTTGAACGGTGGATGGTAGGTAGCAGTCTTGGTGATTCACATGCAGCCGATCCGGGGTTTTGATGCTCGCTGATTTCAACCCTGCCCTGCCAAGTGTCAATGTTACCGAAAGACATGATCGTTTTGTTTCTCAGGACAACAGGCCCAAAATAGGTATGGCATTTCGCGAATTTGAGCACCGCTCTTACGGAGAGAGTTCCGGATTTGAATACCAAAGCTACCAAGACGATCTTTGCCAGCGAGGGTACTAATCCGCGAAATAGCCATTGCAGCCCGGAAAGGCATAGGGACTTAGTGAAATCGCTAGGGACCTAGTGGATCTCTGACCAGCAATTACTACTGGTTCTGAATATCGGTAGGCCCACTTATCATTCAGCAATAGCCACAGCAGCCACATATACAGCTTCTGCCGCCGCCGCCGTGCGATGCCATCTTCATAACGTCAAAACCACCGCCTAAGCAGTCAAAATTGCGATAGCAACTTATATTCTTGTGCGCAAGAGGCCGGGCAATTCATCGCTTACTTTTCCGCCCGCAAAGAGCCGTACTTGCGCTGGCAATCGCGTGTGCAGTAGCCTGCCTTTTTGCTGCGCGTACCTTGACTCTGAGCAAACAGGGGTGGTTGTGGCTGAATCGTGCCGTGATTGGGTGCATCTCAGTGAAGTACCCAGTTTTGTCTCCACTACATTCCTATAGCGATTTCACTAGGTCCCTTTAGCCTTTCCGATTGCAGCCCCGGGGTTGAAGAATAAGGTTGAGGCAGGTAAGTGTCAAACATCGAGATTAGGTAATAGGATGTTGGCCTTTGATGACAGTCGACACACCAGCACGGACGAGATGTCACACCTGTCGTTCGTGCGGTGTGTCAGTTCCCACAAGTTTCAATTCGATTTCCGTGACATGCTAAGTCTGCACGGACTGCGGGGAAAATGTTAAAAATGCCTGCAAGTGTTTCGATCTGGTGATATCCAACGCTGATCGTGGTTGATCGCTTTCTGCAGCGGGTCTAGTCTGACCTAGGGGCGCATCGCGATTGCACCGCTTACAGATCCGGTGCGGCATCAGTTCGGCCAGCATACAGACTGTGCGCTAGCCCTGGTGCCCTGGACCGGTGCGTTTCGCGCACATGGCAGACGGGGACATACTAGGCTATTCCCGGGTAAGAAAAGATAGGCGACCGGGGATGAACGGCGACGTCGGTCGCCCAGTCGGGCTCAGGCCCAGAGTAATTTGGTAACGCGCGAAATATTTGTGCACGACCGCCAAGACCAATTTTTCGAGCCCGCTTTACCCGTTTGGGCACTAAATTTGACTGCCAAGACGAGAAATCCAGCTCATAACGCGCAACTGAAGTTATGCACGAAAAACACCCCTGTACGCAATGTACCCTCTAGCGTAGCCACCACACCTTTCCATATATGGTAAAAGATCGGCCCATTTGCGCGTTACCAACCCCTGTTTCTGCCCTCTGGCAAAATGCTGAAAAAACAGCGTTACCAGCGACTTTTGCGCGTTACAGTCGCAGAACCCTAACCCTGCACCCTAAAAATCGCTGATGTAAGCCAGCGCAGGGCTTGTGCAGTACATTGACTGGTGTCTCTTAGCTCACAGGGGGGTCAGGTCACTTTTTTGCGCGTTACCGTAACGCGCGTTACCAAATCACTCTGGGCCTCATCATGGAGGTTGGGAAATGCCAGGGGTTCTGGGGCTTGCTCTGACTTGGAAGTGGGCCTTTATTTCAACGCTATAAAAGTCGAAACATTAGGGACCCGCGCGAGACCCGCTGCCGGTACTTGATGATGGGTGCATTGTTCACGCCCAAAGGGATGGTTCATACCAAGAGACTCGGCTCGCGAACAAGCGCTCAAATTCCGCTTTTCGACATTGGCGCGCGTTACGGTATCTCTGATGCTACTGTCGATTCTCTGATCGGTCAATGATGTTGTTGTATCAACTGCAGCGGTTGGACCAATCTGCATGACAGATGACGGGCCGATAAGATCAACTAAGATATGAACTCGAGGATTCAGTTGCTTGAAGTGGTTATCCACCCCAGAGAGAAGAGAAGAGCAACCTGCTCCAGCAGGTAGATTGGATGATGCTCCAGCCACGCAGAGTGTGTGCCACTGATTCTCAATATAGTTCTGCATGAACATTTTGAGGAAAGTTCGGCGTCAGAATGTCAGCTGTGGTGGCAGCGATCAATCTTGCGGTGTGCATTTCTGTGTCATCAATGTAAGAAGACACTTGACAGACAACGGAAAGGGTTAGGTCTATTCATGAACCCTAGAATAAATTCACATGTGAAGGGCAGAGCGTGGTGAATATCTCTCCTGATGATACCATCGGACTCTGTTCAAAGGTCACGATGTATCGCATTTGTAGAGGTATTCAATTCGATTATCCCATCATGGATGGTTAATGTTACATCGAGAAACTGCAGGAAGCCGTACTCGTGAAAGAGCAAGGCTTGATGCTCAGCCTGGTGTGGGGAAGGTAGCTTCGAGGTTGTCACTGCGTAGACAAGGGAGACCGCCGCTTTGGTAAAGATACCACATCTAGAAGACTGAAGGAATGCTCGAGTAACAAGACTCGTCGGCATGGTTGGTGTCAGGGGACTTGAGATCACATCTGGAAGGGATCTGTCGCGAGTAGGTGTGGGTGGTAGTTTCTGGGAAGGAGCGATGGACGACAGTACGAACTGTTTCAATCCAAGTCCCTGCGGGGCATCCCTTGTTCTTGGGACAACCCCAATCCACCCTCTACACCACTTTACTCGCAAGGCGTACAATGGAAGATCGATTGAAGCGTCAATTGCGCGACCGGATTTCCTCCCGTATAAAAAGAAAAGTATCCGTGCTGTCAACGTCTTTTGCATCGATTTCTCATAGCGGGGCACCTGGAGAGTAAGGAGAAACATGACGCGTGGTGACGGTCGAGTCATGCATACCATCGTCCATGGGCAACCGAGGCATTAGTACGAAGCCGCGATGGGGCCATATCCATCGGCCCGCAATAGCTAATAACGTGCGCCAATGGACGACATTTTGGTGGGGTGCATCGAGACCAGGGCAGGTCGATGCCCTCAGCCCTCAATCTTCATCACTGCGAACGCTTGGTCCCCCCTTTTCAGGGCCAACTTGAAGCGACTAGGCTTTTCCCCGTTCTTAGTCGCATTCGCCGCAACACCAGATTAGCCTCATGGAAGCGCTGGCGCAAAACGAGAACCCACATCGCATAGCGGAATCATCCGAAAGCAGGAAGGATTGACAGTTAAGAGGCTCGTGCCTGACGTTCCGTTACTGTGTACGGGGTCTTCATCCACATTAGTTACATGTGAAGATCCACATTCCGGTAAGCTGGAGCATGGGACGATGGCTAGGGGGCTACGCAGCATTCGGCTGTTGGGGGGGAACCATATTTTCAGTTTCCTGACGTGCGGGTCAATCAATGCTCGAGCGCAAACTGACGGCATTTCTCAAAATGGATTCCCTTCCCTGCATTTCATCCTTCCTCATCGCGATATAGCTAGTACGCTCGCTCAACTTGCGATCGCGGTGGCGTCAAAGAGTTCGACCGGTGCTCACACTGTCGCCCGATTCGACCGTGTGTTCTCGCTACGCCAGTTGACGGACGATAGACGGACAAGTCAGCTCCACATCGCAGCCGCAGCCGAAGTTGAGGCACTCCCCAACGACCGGACGTTCTCGCAACATGGCGACGGGTATGGAGGATCGGGGCCCGGAACTGTCCGCCGTCAACATCAGCTTCCTCGTGGTAGCCGTGATAGCCATCTCGCTAAGATGCATCGTGAGGGTTGGGATAGTGAAGGCCTTTGGGATTGACGACTGGCTCATGGCATTCGCGGCGGCAAGTGTATCTGATGAAGGCGTCCAAGACCCTCAGAGTTAACCGAAACCAGTGCTCGTTCGTTGTCTACTGTGCCTGCTCCACCACGGGCGTCCACTACGGCACCGGTCGCCATACCGATGACCTGCCCGTTGCAGATGCACAGCAAGCCGCGAAGGTAAGCAGGGTGGCCTTGAATCCGCGCTCGAGAGTGCGTCACGGCTGACTGAGCTCTAGTTCTGGTGGCTCTGCTACCTCTTTTACGCGGTCACCATGATAGCGTCCAAGATCTCCATCGGGATGTTTCTCCTGCGCATCACGGTAGAGAGGATGCACGACTGGACTATCTACGTCGCCATGGGGCTCTCGGTCATCACGGGCATCATCTTCTTCTTCGTCTCTTTCTTTCAGTGCAATCCTGTGTCGAGCTTCTGGATCCGCGACCAAGGCGGAACCTGCATCAATGTCGAGATCGTCATCGCCCTTGCCTATCTCTACAGTGCCTTTAGCGTTATTTCCGACTTCACCTTTGCGATCCTTCCGATTTTCCTTATCTGGAACCTCCAGATGAGTCTGAGGACCAAGCTCTCCCTGATTCCTCTCCTGGCCATGGGCTGCACGTGAGTATCTCTGCGAGGTCTCTTCTCCGGCTCTTAAGCTGATTTCATCACCAGAGCGAGCGCTGCGGTCGTCGCCCGGTTTGCATATCTTCAGAACTTTAGGGATCCTGACTTTCTATGTAAGAAACCCCGGTGAAGCCCCCCTGCCCCTGATTCTAACATGCTCTAGACGCCACCTTGGACATCGCCATCTGGTCAACCATCGAACAGGGCTTGGCAATCACGGCAGCCAGCCTTGCAACCCTTAGACCACTTCTCAGAGCGATCGGCTACAAGTTGGGCTGGAGCAGCAGGCCTTCACAACACATGCCCGGATACGGCATTTCGTCACACTTGTCAGGCCGTGCCAAGAGCAACTTGGGCAGCCAAGCCGGTAACGATGCCTTCGGCCTCTCCACCCTGTCTAACCAGGAGAAACGACACAATGCTACGGCATACGGGACGCACAAGGATGCCTTCAGAACGGATAACGAGAGCGAGGAAGAGTTGCGCCCGGAGCCCTTGAACGAGACGCTGGATCCAAATACGGTAGTTGTCACGACGTCGTTTTTCATGCGAGAGGAGCAGCACGATCCGAGAGTTTAGGATCAAAAAAAGGCGCGACCTTAGTTCTCGTACGGTGGAAACGGAATATCAGGTGTCTGGTGTTTCGGAGCGTCAGTATTATGCCGCGAACTAGTCTGTCGTTAATGTCTTTTTCTGTTTAATGTAATAACAGACCTATCCTGGTGCCAGTCCAGCTGAATCTATCCGTCTTGTCCGATCGAGTCTTCACTACGTATGATTTCACGCTCTAGGCTGCTTTCGGAACTCTGCGAGGTTATGACCCAACATGAAATGCAGTGTTATAACTCGGCCCTTGGAGTTCTTCTGGCACGTTATCTCCACTACAAACGTTCGACGATACTCAAATGTGCCCTGGTCCTCAATAGGCATCACGTGAGTCGCGCCGCGACGGTGCAATCCGACAAATAGCGATGGACTAAACGAACGAATCCGTATTTCTTTCAAGCCCGCGAGGCATTAATCTTCCCTTTGAATAGCTTTAGTCCACTTTCTATGCTAGGCCACTGCAGTCCGCAGGGTTGTCATAGGAAACTTCCGGAACCCGAAGAAGCGCCGGGCGGGCCCCCGGCCACCTTGTTCACCCTGAAACGGGGACGGGTCCTTCCACACCGAGTGTAACCCGACAAATCTCCGAAGACTAATGGAGACGCGCCTTCGCTACCAAGCGTGATATGCCTGGTATAAGAACTTGATCGACGCAGTGAAAAAAGCAACATCCTCCTTTTATCTCGGAATCAATGACCGAGTGGACAGTATTTGAAGCGGGGTGAGAAGGGTGTGGATTTGACGTTGGAGATGGAGATATACCTATCTATCCATGGGAACAAAGGCTCAGTCAGGCAATTCAGCGACGTGACGTGTCTTGTTGCATATAGGTCGTTCTTTCTCCAGAACCACTACATCTCCTACATAGGTACCAAACCCAATCAACTCTCAGTGCTATTGGGACTGATGACAGTAGAGTTCACAGGGGCTTCATGTGAGTTTGCACCACGTAACTATAACTTCACCGACATGATGCGCGCCGCCTTACGATATAAACTTTATAGTTTATATTAAAGTTCAGCTAACAGGCGATAGTATACTATTCTTCCTTTACTTAAAGAAGCGCGAGCCCGGTAAGATTATTTTTAAGGGATTTAATGTGAATAGCGACTTAATTGTGATTAATGGGAGTGATGTAGAGAAGATGCTTTATAACCCGATAGGAGCTTATACCGGATTTATTTTAAAATCAGTTTAAAATGTTAATTTATAAAGCCGGTTACGTATTAAATTTTCTATTTTAATAGCTATCATAGTAATATAGATTTAAACCTTACGTAATAGATCTCGTTAACCTAGCCCCTTAGCTTAACTCTGTAAATAAACTTTGC
This sequence comes from Diplogelasinospora grovesii, assembly GCA_033297225.1. Classification (NCBI taxonomy): domain Eukaryota; kingdom Fungi; phylum Ascomycota; class Sordariomycetes; order Sordariales; family Diplogelasinosporaceae; genus Diplogelasinospora; species Diplogelasinospora grovesii. Next base: position 258,032 of record MU853790.1, on the reverse strand, counting down.
TTTAAGCGGCTCTCCCTCTTTAAAGCTCTCTTTTTTAAATAAGAAGAATGTATAGCTCTTTAATATAACTACCTTAGCTCTTATTATAATGTAGCAGTAGCTAAGCTTAAGTGTTTAAACGTTCCATAGCTTTGCCCCGCGGCTAGTTGTTAAGCGAATCCCTCTTAAACTCCTTTAACGTAGCATTTCATGCGCTATAACAGATCCATCGTGGTTAACGATAATCGGCAGCCGAATGTCCATATGCTGCCACGGAAACGCACCGGCTAAAGTTGCAATACAGCACGCACAGTTCGCGTAAAGCAGTTCAAGGTACATTGCAAGTGGATAGCACAGGTAGCCTTGGGCAGGATGGTTAGCTTTCATGATCACGAAACACTACTCATGAGATATGGCTCAAGTAGGATTATGTTAATGTTGAAATAATCTCTTGACGTTTTAGTCCTCACATCAAAGGCTACAGGCACGATTGGGGGCCCTTGGATGACTGCGTTTCAAGCTCCGAGCGCAGAGTTCGCTTTGGCATTGTCCACAAGGGACAACTTGGACTCTAATATCTCATACTACAGGTACGTAACAAGCCGGGAGACTCAACATCTTCTGTGAGAGGGCATGATTAGTAAGGTAGTTATAGTTATCTTCCTTCTTTGGGAGCTTGCTGTTTTGAAGTGATAGCGTTTTGGAAGCAAAATCGTTTACTTAAGACACCTTATTCAGGTAAGGTACCTGTAGTTTACAGCACGCACAGCTTACCGAACGAGAACCCCTCTCGTCTACAATAAACTGAATCAAACCGTATTGCTCTTGAAGCTGCGCAACGGAATGCGGACACGGCACCTCTATTATTGTCTTTGTTTTTGACGTGGAACACAAAGGGCGCACAACTTGCCAGACCTGCCTTGTGAATGTTAAGACACAGGAACAAATTCACAAGGTACTCTTACTGACCAAACCCGCAACTAGACGTCGTTAGACAATTCTTCCATTCAGCAGCGTCCAGAACTCCATGTTAAGTACTGGTACCTCATTATAAGAACACTTGAGGTACAAGCCATGTATTACACAAGCATTAGCTCGTCGCTACTAGTTCGCATACAGGATTCCTAGTAATCATTTCTAGCCAGCATCTTGAGTCTTTTGCAATCATATCTAGTACAAACTACAGGTACTTAGCAATTGCAGAATTACCAGCCGCTCAGAGCAGAGACGAAAAGTGAGCAAACCCAAGCCCTGAGTAAAACCCAGGAGCGTGCAGAAGACTTGCACTGGCATATTGTGAGATTTTCTACAGCAGCCCAGGTTTAGGATATCCAGAACATGAAGTCACTTTCAGTCAAACTCTGCTAGTGGACGAGTATACAAATATCACCTACATGAAACAGAGGCTTCTAATTCCGAAATCACGAGAATATCATGATTACCTGGTCAGTCCGTATACAGACGGTGTAACGTCCCCCGATACTGATAGCATGGATGAGGATCCTGCGTAAAGATAGCTGTATCTGCCGAACGCGGGGTTAAAAGTATACCAACCCAGGGAATTGGGAATTGGGAATTGGGATTTCCGGGCTGAGGGTCGCACCGCAGGATTGCCTGGGCATCGTGTGGCACGAGCATAAAAACATGCATCTTGAATTTCTGGCAGTTACCCCAATAGTGCATCGTGCACCACTTCAAATCTCTCTGTCAGTTTAGAACGTATTGAACCTGGAATTCTACAGCGATTTCACAAGAGAAACTTATGATTGCGATCCGAATACGGCGTGCCGCCGCTATGATCATGGCGTTGTTGAGGCGGCTCGACTTCGAATCTTGGCCAAGCAACGGGAGTGCTTGGCAGGCAGGTCTGCAAATTTGGGGGCGGGCTGCAGTCGGAATTCATGGCATCCGGGCCTCGGCTCGGGACATTTATGCACACTTTATGCATTACCTACCACCTCCAGCCTTTTAGCGGAACAGAACCGCGCGCGGGCTTCCGGGGTTCGGGCATTTCTTCACGGCCGAGAGAGACACAACAGGTCTGAAGGATTTTGTGCACAAATCGAATCCCATCACCTTACCCTTGGAGCCTGCCTGCTAACACGATGGCACGGTTGGGGGGCAGCTGAGCAAACAACGGCACACAATGGCCTGGTTTTCCTTTTCCTTCCATGCTTGCCATGTCCACGTTCGAGGGCGGTTAGCTTTTCCTACTTTTTCTTGCCTGTTTCCCCTCTTGTTTTGGGCCTTTTATCTCTTGTTTCGTTTCAAAAGTTCCATTGATCTTCAGCCTAACGGAAGTTACGGTTTTACGTCTCTCCACTTCCACGTGGTTTTCGGTTCGATTCTCGGCAAGGCCCGCTCCTGCTCCTGAAAGGTACGTACCTACCTACCTGTGAGGTTCACATTCCATCACAAACTTAGCCCCGCGCAGCGCACTCAAAGAAAAGAAGCTTCGCACTTTCTGCATGGCGCAAGCCATACATCATACCAAGACACACACACACACACACTCACACAGAATCACATGCTGCTGCTCAACAAGCAGTATTTTCTTTGTTGTGTGTATTGCTCAACATGGCTAATAATCAACCCTTAACAAAGATATCTACCGTAACAAATGTCGGATCCGGGTGTCAGTGTCACACCATCGGCTCCGGCTCCCGCATCCAACCCTGCCTCTGAAGATGAGACAGTATTGCAACGACAACGGTCAATCGACCAAGCTGTCGCAGAAGGCCATGATGCAGACATACCCTCGGACATTGGCTACGTGCTGGATGAGCAAGGGGAGCGCAAACGCCGCAGTTCCATCGCTGCGCAGCAACGACGGCATTCCCGCACTGGCAACAGGAGACCCAGTTCCACCACACACGATGTGGAAAAGGAGGCAGGGCATGGTGGTGGTAGTGCACCACCGGCGGACGAGGACGCGACAGCGGTAAACTCCGAGGACGAGGCAAACATAGTCTGGTGGGACGGCGACGACGACCCGCACAACCCCTTCAACTGGCCTACCTGGCTAAAGGTGCTCAACTGCTGCCTCATATCCGCGCTAACGTTCATCACCCCCCTGGGGTCGTCAATTTTCGCTCCGGGCGTCATACAGTTGATGCAGGAGTTCCAGTCGTCCAGCCTGGAACTCGCGGCGTTCGTGGTGTCGGTCTATGTGCTCGGCTTTGCAGCCGGGCCCATGATCATTGCCCCCCTGAGCGAGATCTATGGCCGCTTGGTGGTGTATCATGTTTGTAACTTTGCGTTCATCGGTTTCCTCGTCGGGTGCGCACTGGCACCGAGCCTGAACGCCTTGATCGTGTTTAGATTTTTCTCGGGCGTCTTTGGCAGCTGCCCACTGACTAACGGAGGTGGCACCATTGCCGACATGATCGTTCAGGAGAAGCGTGGCGCGGCGATGGCGGCTTTTAGCATCGGGCCCCTTTTGGGACCCATTATAGGACCGGTTGCGGGCGGGTTCCTGGCAGAGGCGAAAGGGTGGCGGTGGGCGTTTTGGCTGCTCGTGATTATCGCCGGTTTCCTGTCGGTTCTGATGCTGCTCTTTGCCAGGGAGACATATGCCCCTGTGTTGCTGCAGAGGAAGGTGGCGAGGTTGCGCAAAGAGACGGGCAATGATATGCTCCGGTCGAAACTGGACGCCGGGTTGAGCCCGAGGGACTACTTCAAACGCAGCATCGTCAGGCCGACAAAGATGCTGGTGCTCAGTCCGATTTGTATAGTGTACGCGCTGTACATATCCATCGTGTATGGGTATTTGTATCTGATGTTCACGAGCATCAGCGAGGTGTTTACGCAGTATTATGGCTTCACGACGAGCACGGTCGGTCTGGTGTTCTTGGGGCTGGGTATAGGGTCGATGATGGGGCTCATCTACTTCAGCTTCACGAGCGACAGGGCCATCAAGAAGAAGGCGGAGAAGGATGGGCAGGGTATGAAGCCGGAGTACCGCCTCGCCCCCTTGCCTGTCGGAGCGGTGCTGCTGCCGGTGGGATTCTTCATCTATGGCTGGACCGCGCAGTATCACGTCCACTGGATCGTGCCCATCTTGGCACACTTACTCATGTAAGTGCCCCGTTCTGATACATTCGCTCGGCGATGCTGACCGTTTTCGCAGTGGGATGGGCAATGTCATCATCTTCATGGCCTTGAATATGGCACTTATTGACAGCTTCACCATCTACGCCGCATCAGCACTGGCGGCTAATACCATGGTGAGGAGTATTTTCGGCGCAGTCCTCCCTCTCTGTGGGTTGAGGATGTACCAAGCTCTCGGGTTGGGATGGGGAAACAGTTTGCTGGCATTTATCGCACTCGGCATGATTCCTGTTTCGTTCATCATCATCCGTTACGGTGAGCTTTTGAGGACAAAGTACCCGATCAAAAATTTATAACATGCGAGTGGTGGATGTATGGACATACAGCCGTGCAACTGCTGCACTACGACGTCAACATGACAATGCGTTCAGATACCATTTACAATCTCGAATAGGTAGCAAAGCAAAGATAGAACCGCATCGCATAGATACCACCATTGGGCTAATGTTTTGTTCTTTGGTCTTGTGGGTGCGACGATTGCACTCAGCCAGTCATGGTCCATGGAGGAACAAATGCGACTTAGCCTCGGCTACATCCACCGGACCCACGCCGGGAGCCGCATCGGAAGATCGCGGAGGTTACATAAAACTCCGGGCACATGGAACGAAGAAAGAGGTGTTTTTTTCTTCGGCGTATGTATCATTGCCTCAATGCCATTGAATGGAGCAGAGGATTCTCATTTAGAGACAAAAACGGAGAATGCATCCAAAACAAAAATCCGTCCTTGAACGCCGATCCGTAACACCCTTGGGGTTATATAGATCCCAGAAATGAGTCGCGAAGTACAGTCCAGCTAAACAAAGACTCAACTACCGGTATTCCACCATCTTGTTGCGAAAAGAGCACATCGTATACGGACATGTCGTCAACTCCGAAGACATATGAGGCCTGCGGTATGGCGTGGCTCAACAGACCGAATTCAGGACAACCGCCTCTACCGAGTCCTCTCAAACCATCCGCTGGAGCCTGCGATCGCAACAGACTGGTCCATCACCCATTCTCCCACGCCGAGGTATTTATCGACCCATTTTGAAACATCCTTATTCTCGCCGGCGACCTTGTCCGTCTTGAAACTGCATCCACGTATGTTAGCTTCGCAATGTTCTTCCCCCCTCGAATCACGCCCGAGCCCACAAGATGGGCACCGATTTTTTGAGAAAGAGCAACTCACGTCAAGCCGGTCGACCGCTTCATTCCTGCGAGGAATGCCGAGACTAGTCGCGTGCACATGTCAGCAAATCAGACGATAGCTCGAACGGATCGATTCGAAAGGAAAAACTCACGCAAAACCGCATCGAACGCATAATGGGTTAACCTTCCAAGCTTTGACCATAACCCAAATGTCAGCAAGTTGAGGAGCTGGGAGCAATTTAGAACTCCGAAGAACTCGAAGGTCTTGTGACCCTGAACTGGCAAGAGAGCAGGAGCACCCACCACCATTTTGCCGTGTTTTCTTTCTTCGTGGACGAGTTCTCGAGCGGACGAACGAGTAGTGTGTTGGCAGACAATCTCACAAATGGCGGTCGTCGAGGTGTCCTTCCGTCTTATCGGACGCTTGTCGGCAGCTCTGCTTGGTGTTGAGCGTTTGGTGGGGAGACGGACAGTGGAGCAAGCAACAACACGCCACGGGACAACGAAGGCAATCACAAGGGTCCGAGCTTCAAACGCACAGTCACGTGTAAGATCACACGGCCAAGCCCGGATCCCGCTTAAAGCCGCGCCGCTGCCCATCAGGTGCAATCTCCGCCAATGATTGGTCTGCAAAGATCGGGCGAAATCTATCTAGCGGACCTTCCCACATTAGGAAGTGAGGGGCTGTCGTGGGGCAGAGCCGCGACTGCTGAGTGGGATGTTGTTGAGGTGGGAGCTACCAAGCTTCCCCTCCAAATTGGCTGTTTGGGTCGGTGTTTTTTTCGCGCAGAGGTATCAGGCAAAAAGTTCAATTCCCTCAACATCTTGCTGCCCCCTTTCAGCTTCACCAGAAACGCGGCATCTTGTTGTCGCTCGCTAAGTCGGATTATTCTTAGGTGAGTTGCACCGGATCCCCAGCCTCGCCCATCAAGAGAGATCTTCACTGGCTCTCTGTTCCCAGTTCTCTGGCGCTCGTTTCACAAACGTCAGCGAAGGAGGGGCATATCGTCAAGGCTTTTTCCCCAAGCTATTCGCGCGTTGCCCAAACTGCCCATCATCTCCTCCCAGAGCCTTGTTATTATTCTTCTTGTAGCCATAGCACCTGGCAATTTTGATCTGCATCTTACGGCTTTGCTTTTTGTCCATCAAAAACGTCTCATCGCAGTCTGAACTGCCTCGCTGATAACGCTCGCTGCTAGGTGTCTCATAGCTTGAATTATCCTGCCCCGCCCGCTCCGCCAAAACAGCACCCTTTCCTCAACAAACTATCATTCCTCAGACTTCAAGATGGCCACTGCTCTCGACCATCTCCAGAATGGCGGCCGGATCGACTGGCTCGCGTCGCTCGACACTGCCTTCCAGCCCGAGCGTAACCTGCGCCGGACTTCCATCATTTGCACAATCGGCCCCAAGACAAACTCGGTCGAGGCTATCAACAAGCTCCGTGAGGCTGGCCTGAACGTTGTGCGGATGAACTTCTCCCACGGCAGCTATGAATACCACCGTACGTTTCACATGCTTCATTTGCTTGGGGGTCAGGCAAAGTGCTAACAATCTGTTTCTTACAGAGTCCGTCATCGACAATACCCGCGCTGCCGAGAAGGCGCAGCCTGGTCGCCAGATTGCCATTGCTCTAGACACAAAGGGTCCTGAGATCCGGACAGGAAACACCAAGAACGACGAAGACCTTCCCCTTTCCGCCGGCACCATCATGAACTTCACAACCGACGAGAAGTACGCCACTTGCTGCGACACTCAGAACATGTTGGTCCACCTATCTTCGCTGTCTGTCTCCAAGCCTCCCTCCTGACCTTGCATGCTAGGTATGTCGACTACAAGAACATCACCAAGGTGATTGAGCCTGGCCGTATCATCTACGTCGATGACGGTGTCTTGGCGTTCGATGTGCTCGAGATCGTGGACGAGAAGACCATCAAGGTCAAGGCAAGGAACAACGGCTTCATCTCGTCGCGCAAGGGTGTCAACCTGCCCAACACCGATGTCGATCTCCCCGCTCTCTCAGAGAAGGACAAGAACGACCTCCGGTTTGGCGTCAAGAACAACGTCGACATGGTCTTTGCTTGTACGTTTCACAGCCCTGTCACTGACGTCTCCCCGTGGCCATTGCTGACCGAGAGTTCAAACAGCGTTTATCCGAAGAGGCCAGGACATCAAGGACATCCGGGAGGTGCTCGGAAAGGACGGTGCTCACATTCAGATCATTGCCAAGATCGAGAACCGACAGGGTCTCAACAACTTCGCCGAGATCCTGAAGGAGACCGACGGTGTCATGGTCGCCCGTGGTGACTTGGGCATCGAGATTCCTGCTGCTGAGGTCTTTGCGGCGCAGAAGAAGATCATTGCCATGTGCAACATTGCTGGCAAGCCCGTCATCTGCGCCACTCAGATGCTCGAGTCCATGATCAAGAACCCCAGACCTACCCGTGCTGAGATCAGCGATGTTGGCAACGCCGTTACTGACGGCGCCGACTGTGTCATGGTAAGCATGCGTACACCCCTCACGCACTCGAGTTCGCTAGTCTAACATAACGTTTCTTAGCTTTCCGGCGAGACCGCCAAGGGTAACTACCCTTGCGAGGCAGTCCGCGAGATGAGCGAGGCTTGCCTGAAGGCCGAGAACACCATCCCCTACGTCAGCCACTTCGAGGAGATGTGCACCATGGTCAAGCGGCCCGTGTCTGTCGTTGAGGCCTGCGCCATGGCTGCTGTCCGGGCTTCATTGGACCTCAACGCTTCTGCTATCTTCGTTCTGTCCACTTCTGGAGAGTCTGCTCGCCTGCTCTCCAAGTACCGCCCTGTGTGCCCCATCATCATGATCACACGGAACCCCTCGGCCTCGAGATATGCTCACTTGTTCCGTGGCGTGTATCCCTTCCTCTTCCCCGAGGCTAAGCCCGACTTCACCCAGGTTAACTGGCAGGAGGATGTCGACCGCCGCATCAAGTGGGGTCTCGGCCGGGCTATGGACCTCAACATCATCAAGATGGGAGAGCCTGTTGCGGTCGTGCAGGGCTGGAAGGTAAGAATTACAGACCTGATTCTGCTTCGCTTGAATTACAAGCTAACTTGGTTAATCACAGGGCGGCATGGGCAACACCAACACCCTCCGTATTGTCAAGGCTGATGTCGAGCATCTTGGCATTGGCCAGAAGTAAATGGTGAAGATGGAGATGGAGAGGTAGAAGGCTTAGTTTCGTAATGAATGATGACGGAGAGCTAAGCACATTTCTTATGATAGCTGGGCTAGTGGGCTAGGCTTCGTTTCGGGCAAAATATTATAGACTTCATTGATTGGCATATCTTACTATGATTGAACACTGTTAATGTGACTTTATGACGGTCTCGTGGTCTTTATTACGTGTTCGTGTTCGTGTTCTCTATTCTCCGCTCTCTGGAATGGTCGGCTTTACGGTGGTCTCCGGGAGGGGGTTCCTTGTTGTCACACACACACCTACCTCTGTGCAGGGGCGGACGTGGCTGCCTGCCACGGAGGTGGAAGATGTATTCGAGTGGAAGACCAGCGTTCGATAAATGAACTCACCGGTTGAAGAGTCTGACTGAATCCTAGAACCTCTTCGCCTTAACGCGGTACTTTCGAGATTCTGGAACATTCTTCACGCATACCAAAAAAGGATAAATTAAAGGCCTCCCCTACGACCCTTAAAGGGCAAAGTGATTAAAAGAATATTATTATATAGTCTGAGAGAGTGATTACTGTGATAGAGGAGACTTTTCGAACGAGAATTTAAATGTTAAGACCCGACCTGAAGAACAGGCGATGGCGATAGCCGATGTCGCGATGGCCGACTGTAACGGCCGGTACTCCGATGGCAGCCAAAGCACGTTCCGATCATTCCACGTGATCCATGCCCGATCGGCACTTAAACCATAGCCGTGATGCTGAGGCTTAAGAGCAGCAGCCTGCGTTTTGTTTGAAGCTGGCGATATGTCCAATAAGATACGGCCATGGTCAGTAAGAAGGTATAAACCGGTAGTATCGAACGATATAGCGTAGAACATCTGGCCAATAACGTTGAGCGTCTTGACGCAGGCGCCGCTGCTAGCATCCCAGATCTTGACCGTCGCGTCGTCCGCCGCCGACGCCACCTGCGTGCCGTCGGGCGAGAAGGCTACCGAGTTGACCCAGCCGCTATGGCCCTCGAGCGTCTTGATACAGGCGCCGCTGCTAGCATCCCAGATCTTGACCGTCGCGTCGTCCGCCGCCGACGCTACCTGCGTGCCGTCGGGCGAGAAGGCTACCGACTTGACCGAGCCGCTATGGCCCTCGAGCGTCTTAATACAGGCGCCGCTACTAGCATCCCAGATCTTAACCGTCGCGTCGTCCGACGCCGACGCCACCTGTGTGCCGTCGGGCGAGAAGGCTACGGACGTGACCCAGTCGCTATGGCCCTCGAGCGTCTTGATACAGGCGCCGCTGCTAGCATCCCAGATCTTGACCGTCGCGTCGTTCGCCGCCGACGCTACCTGCGTGCCGTCGGGCGAGAAGGCTACCGACTTGACCCAGTCGCTATGGCCCTCGAGCGTCTTAATACAGGCGCCGCTGCTAGCATCCCAGATCTTAACCGTCGCGTCGTCCGCCGCCGATGCTACCTGCGTGCCGTCGGGCGAGAAGGCTACCGACTTGACCGAGCCGCTATGGCCCTTGAGCGTCTTGACGCAGGCGCCGCTGCTAGCATCCCAGATCTTGACCGTCGCGTCGTCCGACGCCGACGCCACCTGCGTGCCGTCGGGCGAGAAGGCTACGGACGTAACCCAGCGGCTATGGCCCTCGAGCGTTTGCATACAGGCACCCCAGTCCGCTTCCATAGCCGGCTTGGTAGTGATCCAGTCTGGCTCTTCGCCCTTGAAAAGGTCTCGCGTCAAACTGCGAACTGGACTGAACAGAAGTGCTGACGAATATGCTTGCAGAGGATTATTCTCGATGACGCCTCTATTCGACAAAATAAATCGATGCGCATCCTGAACCAGACGGAGAAGTTGGGACTCGGACGAGACTCTCTGTATCAGTCAGTATTCGCAAGTATTCTACCTTGAAGTACTAACTAACCATAAGCAAACCGATGAGCTTGGCTATTGCAAACACGCCGGCAGAGGTGCTTTTCATTAGGCTAAGAGCTTCTAGCCAGTGAAGAAAGTGGCCCCTCCAAAATTCATCGATCTTCTCTTCATCGCAGAAGCCAGCTCCATCGTAACTACTTGCAGTCTCGCAAAGATGGTCGACCCAGTAGACACAAGCGTACCGAAGCGGAGTGAGCGGATCTTGATCCGGGGATTTGACTTCGTCGATGGAGAAACCAGGATGCTGCAAGTTGTAGATATCCCGTTGCAGTGTCGTTAACATGGCTTCGAGCGACCGTGACACTATCGTGCGATGTCCTTCGGCACACCCACCGGGGAAGATCTTGGATAGGACATCAGAGTTGGGGTCTTTGATGAGGTAGTCCTTTGCCGACTGGTGGACGAAGTAGACGATATCATCATCATCCTTGACGGTGAGGAGGCCGCAGCGTCTCACAATCATTTCGTGAACAGCCAACTCGGGTAAGTCGGCAAGTGCGACTAATTCGGAGAGGTGGAGTGGGCGGTAAGCGTTAACCATCGTCAACAGCACACTCTTGCATTGATGGGAATCTTCGGCGTCCAGCTCAGTGACTTGGCGGATCATCTGGGCATAGATATCATCTAACCCGGATGGTATCTTGCGAACACGTTCGAGGGCCTTATCTGCCCCGCATCCTTCAATTTGTTTGAAAGCTAGGGCTACCCAGAGGAAGGTGCCGTCAGCCTTGAGATGGAGCTCCTTGGCGATACCGTCTTGTGCTTCCTGCAGTTTATGCTGGAACTTGGGATCTTTCCTCCCCGCGTAAAGCTTTCGGTACGTTTCAGCAAGGTCCGACATCTTGCACTTGATATAGGCTTCTACGGCGCTAGCCACGGACCTGGCGTTTAGCTCGAGAGAAAGCCTTGTTGTCGTCGTGCGCTCTTGAAGAGCTGCTTCGATTTCGGGTTCGTTCCGACTGGAGACAAGCCATTTAACCTTTGCCTGAGTCTCCGAAAACTCGGAAATCAACTGCAAGAGCTCTCGCAGCCCCGGCTCCTCCCTCCGGCATTCGTCGAGAGCATCAATCACGAAATATGCTCTTTTCAAGGCTTCGTCCCCCAGCATATCCAGGAGGATCTTCTTCAGGTTGTAGAAAGCGTTGCGATCCTCAAACAGCACCGATCCGAGATCCTTGAACTTGTCGAGGTGGCATATGAGCGACTTTTCCTGACGCAGGAGCATCCAGATCAATCCCCTCAGAATCGCGGTCGCCGTGTTGAGCTTGTCATTTGTACCCTGACAGAAGAAGTATGACAGATGGGAATTGTCAAAGTGCGTTTCCAGCTGGACCGTAAGTTCGCGGATGACGCCAATAAGCAGCATTGTCTTCCCCTTTCCCGGATCGCCTTTTATCCACAGGAGCCTCTTCGTATTGCCGTGATGCCAGTCGGTAAAGTCCTTGTACTCCTGGTTGTCGAGAATCCACTTGTACGAGTCCGCGAGCAAGAGGTCCTTCCGCTTCTGAAGGGACTCGATCTCCGCCGTCATGTCCGTGACGCAACACTTTTGCATGATATCGTCTTGTGCCTTGGAGAGATGCATGCTGACAAGGAGCCCCAGGTAGGAATTGGCCTGCCTGACGCCAAAGTCGCCGGCGGCCGCCTTGACGGAATTCTCAGCCTTGGTCACATCGTCCAGGCTTCCGGTCCAGTCGTCAAGTTTAACCAAGTTTCTCAGAATGCCCAGAGCCGGGTGTCGATGGTATGCGCAGACGCTCTTGATGATATACTTGAGAAGCACTTTGTACAGGTCGAGGATCCGATCTGCCAAGAGCCCTCGCAGTTCTGCAAAGCGTTCATCGTTCTCGGACGTCTCTTTGAGAAGGAGTTTCGAGAGGCTGGAGTACCACTTCATATTCCGGACAACCTGGATGATTCCGTCTCGATTCGCCGCCGACTCGCTGATCGGATTCAGAAAGACCTGTGAAATTGTAAGAAGGAGGTCGAGGAATGCGGAATGGCAAACTCGCCTGCAGTGCGACGCAGACACCGGTCCACGCGAGGGCAGCTACCGGAACAGCCTGCAGACCGCTGCCTATTGCTTCCTTGACAGAGAGGACGATGTTTACGGCATCGCCTATGTTCTTTTCCACCTTGGCCAGCTTCGCTGTGTTATCCAAGCCAGTCTTGAGAAGGCCGTCCATCTGGGATCGTCTCTTCGTTCCGTCCGTCTGCTCAATGATATTTCCCTTGACTCCTTTGGAGCTGTCGAGGTCGTGGGAGAGGATTGTCTCGTAGAATTCGAACAACTTGGGCTCGTCGCGTTTAAGGCCATCGTAGGCTTGGTCCCAGAGCTGCTCGGGTTGGATGGCGGGTTCTTTCTGAGCAGAAGTGGCCTCTCGAGCGGGAGACTTTGTTGCCGCAGCGGGTGGAGGATATTCGGCTGAAGGCGTCGTCGCCGGCCCCGGAACCGAGGACGCGGGTAGGTCGGATGACGATGCGGCATGCTGAGAATGCAGTTCTACTGTCGAAGGAACAGGCTCGGTCTTGGCCGTCTGGGAAGTGCCTGCATCTGTCATGGCGGCGCTTGTAGACAGAGTTGCGGGCACGGCGGGCGGTGCAACCTGGCCATCTTGTCGGTTGCCATCATCCTTCCCTTTGGAGCTCTGCTGTTTCGAGAGTCCAAAGCGGCGCAAAAATTTCCCCAGCGAGCGAGATCCGTTTTCAGGCATAGCGCTAGAGCGGGTGATCGATGGGAGCGACCGTGGCGGCGGCAGGAGCAGAAAGAGACGGCATCATGTCGCCTTCAGCCCAACGTGCGCGGCGGTTAATTCTCGCAGGGGCTGAAGAGGCTCGCAGCTGGCCAGTGCTTGTCGGCGGCCAATGGGATATCCCCGAGCCTGCGACGACGCTACTGGCCGTGCTGCCAGATGATGGAAGATAGAACCCCCGCCCATCCTGAGGGATTGAAGGGAAAAGGTACAACCGATCGGAAGGGGGTTTGTGATCGTTGACGAGGACGCGTTCACGAAGACCTTGCTTATGTCCGAATAAGGTTACACTCCCGCTGCCCCACATGAAAGCTGACGGGAAGGTGAAGAGAGCCGCCAGGCAGCCATCGTGTCTGATCATAAGTTTTGTTACCGTCAAATACCTACCTAAACATCTTGTCCCATCCAAGGTGTGACCATAGTTCTACGTTCCGAATTCCCTTCTGACAAAACTCGAAGAATGTCTTGCCCAACACCCTTCTACCTGAGACATCTGCACGCGTCGCGTCGAGGACGAGACAAGTTGCCTGGTTGCCCACCAGTGCGTCATAGCACGCGTTCAGCGTCCATTTCATGAACGTTTTGGAGAAAGGCCAACACATCACACCCCAAATGAACCAGGTCTACTTCGTGAAACTTCCGTGAGTCACCCAGTCCGGTCGTAGACCAATTAGGTTCATGGCATTTTGAGAAGGGAGGGAAGTGAATACCTCGCCAGTCATGCGGCTCACCTCGTTCATTGCAGGTACAATAGCCTCGCTGCTTGTACGCGTTGGCGATGCAATGCTGTGCGCGTGGACATGACGCCGTACATGTAGTCCGCATATGCTGGCGGACGAACACGTCACCTACCTTCACAACTTGCCCTACACCTAACACTTCTGAAATTCACCTCCCCAACATGTGTACGAGATAATATACCACAACAATCTATGAGTGCGGTGACACGGTGGAAGAAGACTTTCCCCCATGAGTCGCCGTCGCCACGCTGCCGCGAGAAGCTCCTATAATCACAGCTGTTTCAAACCTAAAAGTAAGATAAATAAGATTCAGACTAGCGCACGTAGCCTATTTATGAGATCGGTACCGGCAGGCCCCAGTACCCTCTGTATATCGTCAAGGCCCATATATGTTCCGGCAAAATTGTTGCATCCCCGTAGGGCATAGTGCGGGAAATTTCTTTCACGTTTCCCGCCCATCCTATAATGCATTTGCCTCAATGTCATGCCTATCCCCTGAACCGCCTGGGTTGCATTAACAGTTCCATCGTCAGTGCGATATACGACCATCTGTCCGTTCCAATACATTGCTGCGAACCCCTGGGGCAGGCCGACTGGCTCGAGAGGTGGCGCTGGTGTAGCTCCCGAGCGAGTCTGTTGACCTGTATTCGCTTCCAAGGAACCGGACGCTCCTGCCAGTTCTTCTGTGAGCGGGGGTGCGCCGCTCTGAAATAGATCGTACTCACCATTCCGCTCATCAGCAGGATCTGGTACATTACGTGGCGTATAGCTTCCCGTAGCTGCGGCTGTTCCCAGGCACGCCGCATCCATAGCGCTGTAGTTGAACTGTCCACCGTCGCCCTTGATCACAGCGTTATCGGAATTGGGTGGCAAGGCGATGGGCAACGACGCATCGGTATGTACAAGGGATGGACCATACTCGTAATTCGAGTCCGTCTCGACAGCTGCTTCCGTGTGTCCGACATCGACGGTCGGCCCGCTTTCGTGCCAGCCTTGCATCAGATTACCGAGATAGCGAACTCGATCAGAAACACATCCATCTCCGGAGCATGTGCTGCAACCATAACCATGCTCTCCAGTGTTTGGCATGTTCAGAGGCGCAACATGACTGCTTGGTGGAGGCTCTGCCCACCTTGCGGCGAGAGGGTCGCGGGGCAGCCATGATGGCAATAAGCGGCTCGTAATCGGCGAGGAAGACGCTGCCGACTTGGGCGTTCGGTATTAAGATAAAGCTCGCCCTGCAGCGTCTCGACGCAAGGCTCGTAAAACATGATCTCCCGTCTCGCCAGTGTTGAGCCGGTTAGTCGACTTCGCTTGTTTGAAGGAATGGACTCATTAAGTAAGCTCAATTATAATAATAATATAGCTTAGCTCCGTTAACGTATATTACTGACTACCTATTTTATAAAGCTTTAAAACATCGCCCTTATCCTTCTCTCGACATTATAAATCTTTCCGGCTGCTTACTTACTTCGCTTTAAGTTTAGCGGGACATCCATTTTTAATAACCTTTTAAGCTTTAACTTTATAATTATTTTTAATAACTTTAACTTCGACCGTGTTAAATCTCTTTTAAATGTAACGCTCGTTAAGAGTCCCAACGATATGTTTATTTAAGGTTAAGTTTATAATGCCGTTACCGAATTCACGCCGCCTCCTTGACCGATACTATCGTCCTTTTAATAAACCTTATAGCTTTATAATATAAGCAGCTTCGTAAATTCTTTTAAACATTATAAAAACGTTAACGTTATACTGAAAGGGGAGCTCGGCCTTATATATATCGGGCTTTATAACTTTTATAAGACATTTTTTAAAAACGTTATAAAGCCAGCGAAGCCAACAATGGGAAGCTATCCCATGATGCAGTCATACAACTCGCCGCAAGCGGCGAGGAAGCGCTCCCGACGGTCATCGTCGCCGTCATCCTCCTCCTCCTGCTCCCCATCCTCTTCCTCGTCGTCCTCCTCCACAGGACGGGGCTTAGCCGGCTGCTTTCCCTTAGCGGCGGCGTCCCTCTTCCTCTCTTCCTGCCGAAGCAGGGTCCTAATGGCCTAACGAAGGCCGAGAAGGGCAGAGCCCTTAGCACCCCTCTGGATGCCGGCAGCAAGCTCCCGGGCCGGGCCCTCAACGATCTCTGGGCTGGACAAAAACAAAAGTTAGAGCAGTGGAAATAGGAAACTGGAGAGAGAAACGTACGCCGGCTCGCACGGGTGTGAGTGCGAGAAGCAATGGAAGCAGCGGGCGCTGTTTTTGGCGTCATGACAGACGCCCGAGCCCTTGCCGGCCAACGCGCTCTTCAGGCAACCAAGACACAGGTCTCGGCGCTTCGCGCCCTTGGCAGGAGACTTCTTGGAGGACGAGTTTAGGAGTTCTGGAGTTAGGAGTATTGGAGTATTGGAGTTTGGGAGTCTAAGAGCTAGAGGGGCATTAATGAACACAGCGAAGGAGAGGATGGAGCGGAGAGGGGGGGCAGGCCTGGATACTTCACCATATCTCGCCATTTCGTACTAGACGGGCTTTGGGGGGCTACAAATGCGGCGGGGGGCAGGCAGGTTGGCCAGTTGATAGCACCCCGATGGATCATAACGAAAGAACCAGACAAGATTGACGAGTATCCACTTGGACATCCGTCCATATGCCTACGGTACGCCCGGAGCACGACAAGAACATGAGTCCTTGGCCAAGTATGCCTTTCTATAACCGTCCTCATCGCTTGATGCATTCTAACTCTCATCCCTTTCTCCGCTAGGTTTATCCATCTCAGCTTCGTCTTTAAAACTTGTCCATCGTGGAGTCATAAAGTTCGTCCTGGATAGATATTCCATACATAAATCCCGTCCACACAAGATTTGAATTCATTAGACTAGTCGACGCCTGATTAACCCTTATCTTGGCGCTCGGGCCCGTCATGTTAGCTCTTTCGTGACCGCGAGTATATGGATGCAATCGAGTTTAGAGATACTATGACACGGCACCTTAATAATCCTGGTTAGAATTTGCGGATGTTTTTGTGTGTATTGTCCGGAGTCGGGAGACCAGAGGCAGAAAGAGCAACAGCTCGTTGACGGCATCCGACTCTCACGGGTCAGGTTTGCAACTCTCGCCAGTAGCCTATCTTTCTCGGCTTCTCGATGTTGTGGGCATGGGCTTTTTCGAGCTGAAAGAGCCCGAAGTTGACGAGAGCGACCAGGACGCCTCCTGGGTTACTGCCCGCGACGCTTGGTTGGAGTCTTTACACGCCTGGGCAAACGCAGACCTCCCTCGCCGACAGTGGTGGTGTCTCCCTGCAGATGTGCGTAAGACGATGTCATGGCGAAGGAACACCGGCGCCGTTGCCATCAGGAGCTTCATGGGCTTTAAGCAGGGCGACTCGTTGTCTGCGGAACTGGCAGCGGGGGGTGGGCGGGCCCCTAAGGCATAAAGGCGCAGCGTAAGCTGCGGGACAATCAGCGAATCCTCCACCTCATTCTCCCATCCGGCCTCGCGCCCACCCGTTCCGGCGACGGCAATCCAGACATATGAACAGTGCGCAGTTGCTGCACCTCCACATCACGCGAGGCAAGTCCTCATCGCACACCTCGCAGTGGAGCCGCTGCGGGGCCCCTCTCACCACTTCGTTCCAGTAGTGTCTGCGGCATTGTAGTCCGTGCACGGGGACTGGGAAGTTGGCGATTCCTGCGATCAGTGACAGGGATCGCAAGGACAGGGACCGCAGGGGCAGGGACCGCAGGGGCAGGGACCGCAGGGGCAGGGACAGCAGGGACGTCAGGGACAGGAGCAGGGACTATCGGGACTTCTTCCAGCCTGTCTGGTCCCCCGACGGCCTGGTTGCACCGACCGAGTGACTAGTGTGTATTCGCATCCTAAGCGTAACCACCTTCGCCACAGACCGCATCGAGAACTGTTGAAGCATGTCCGAGATGCCTTAGGCATGGCACCGTAAGACAGCAGTGCCATGTCGATGGCACTCCACCGCATCCTGGCGCTGCTGAGTTTTGATATGAGGAACTACCGCCTCTTTTTCGATAAGAGCGTGTATAGGAAGGACCCCTTGGCGAAGCTGTCGCCGCAACAGATCGCCAACCTCCACCAGGTGAGGGTGCACGCCGCGCGCCCGGACCGCGCAGCCCGCGATGCCCCCTAATAGTAGGCCTAAGCTTCCAAACCCAGCATTGCATTTTGGACTGAGGGACTTGCCGCCCGTAGTAATCTAAAGATGGGCCGGCTCATCATCTCACAGTGCAGTCTATCCGGGATTCTGTATTTATCTGTCTTTACACATTGCCGGCAGCGAAGTTTCCTACGTCCGTATACTCAAGCTACGCCCTATGGTAAGCTCCAACCTCAGTGAAGCCCCATTATCGGTGGGACAACAAGTGAGAGTGGTTGTGTTGCATGCTAACATGAGTTAGCCCCCTCGATTTCAATGTTCAGTCAAGCCGGGGACCTGCTAATGAACCCGAGCAGCCCGCCATCTTTGATCCGGTTCTGAACATCAGACATCACTTTCCCATGGAACCTGACGACCAACCCCTTGGCCATCCCGAACCTATGATACGGATCCGGTTCTGTTCCCGCCGGCGGCCACGAACGACAAGAGACAGAAGGTGAGGGGAGAAGTTGGTATGGTATGGGACTAGCCCGTGTCTTTTAAGGTGGGGGGACTGGGTGTGGAAGCTGAAAAGCACAGATTGACAGCCATCTGGAGGACATCAACGCAAACATCTTTTATCGTTGGCCAAAGACGTTTCACATTATCATGCGCTCGACAAAGGTGTTTTTGACAGCTCGTTTGTGGAGAGAGGGCGGCGGATTTCCTAGGGGCGCTTTTCATCGTCCAAGAGCGAGTCTTCATCAGATCACCGAGAAGGCGCGGCAGCAGTTAATACCTCGGACGAGCATAACCCTGTTCGGTCAAGATTGCTGCGCCTGATGACAAGGGTATCAAGAGTTATAGTTATACCAAAGCTGCCGCAAGACTTGTTCAAGGAGACGCCTAACACTAGGAAGAATAGGTAAGGTACCTAATCTTATGGCATCGGTGCAGAGTGGAAGGAAAGAGAAACTCAGGCAAGATGGGCCGGTGACTCCAACAGTGTACACGCAAACGAGTTCTATCTCGGCCTTACCCCCCTCCCTTGAAGCTGCTTTGATACGCAAACTCGGCAAGTTCATCGGTCGTTTTCACTAATACCATTCATCTGCATCCAAACTTCTCAACCTCACAGTTCTCCGACATGTAATTCTCATTCGTAGACTCATAGAATGTAGATTTCATCTTGACTGGCTGCTGCTTTGAACTCCTCGCACACCTAGGTCAAACAGGCCGCCCCTGACGGGTCCGAGGGTCACTATCCCGATCCCTCACCCTTCTCCACCGGGTGATATACCGTCCCTGCTTCATCGGCTCTATCCTTTTACCCTTGGCTTCTGGGCTGGCCTGCTTCCTCCAGATCTGCTCCATATCAATTTTTGTGCCCAGATGTCCGCGTGTGCCAGTGTTCTCTTCAAGTCGTTTGTTTCGTAGCTCTGCAAACTCTGCACTCTGCTGCTGCAGCGCTGGGAAATCGAGATTTTGCAAACCCCAGTCCACGTCCAGGTTCATGCCGTCGATGAAATCCTGTATGTCCGCCCAGAGACGCTGTACCAGCAAGCACTTGGCAAACTGAATGAGGGAAGCATACGGGACACCACTCCCAGAACGTTCAACGTGCGTTGGGTCGGAGGGATCAACCAAACAGTCTGACGAGGGCACCAGGATGACGTAGAAATCCACCCCGGAGATCTTGAGGCAGGGGAAGCTGTGTCGCAGGGAGTCGGGGATCGGTGGGGGTGGTCGAGCCTGCTCATAGATAGAGGGGGTGGAGGGGACAGAGGACGGAATCGAAGAGGGACAGGTGGGTGAAGGGAAAGTAGGGGAAGAGGGGGTAAGAGAAGTAGCAGGGGGAGCAGAAGCAGGGACAGAGGAGAGAAGAAGCTCCTGGGCTGCTTGGAGCTGAGCGTCTGGCACGCAGAGGTCCCATTCCTACATAAAATAAAATAAAGTCAGCGGGGGGAGAAAGAAAAGAAGAGAAGAGAAGAGAGAAGAGAAAAGAGAAAAGAGAAAAGAAACGAAGAAGCAAGGGTGAAAAATAAGGGGCAAGAAAGAAGGGACATACATCTGTCAAGCGCGCGGCGCCGTAGTAATAGAGAGCACGAACGCCGACCACACACGACGGAATGCCTGCGGAAGATAGAACGGAGACCACGGCGAGGATCTCGTCGACGCCGTGTCCCCCGTGACTGGCTTGCACGTCGTTACTGCGGTCGCGCCAGCCGGGGAGGTAGTCTTCTAGAGGCCCGCCTGCGTACTTGAACTCAGACGCGGTTGCTAGTTGGGACTCTGTGTTTTTGTGATGATCCATTTTTAAAGAGTTACGACGAACGAAAACTGGGTTATGAAGATGAAAACTTAAGTTTGCTCAAAAAATCCAGAACTTTGAAGTAAGAGTGTGGAAGATGAATAGCGGCGGTTGGGATTTTACCTCATCTCGTAGAGTCTGGAGACTTGACTGTGGCGTAGAGGTGGGGACGTTCCTCCGAGTCACGTGCACCTACCTATTTTGTCAGCTCCCTGATCTTAAATACCTGCAAGAACCGCGACGCACAGGATCGATTGAAACGCCCGAAAATCTTATTTGAGGATATTTTTTTGTCAAATAATTGCCAGAGTCGCGGCCTTCAACACTGAGCCGCACACTACTCCGCTCGGCACTCCTGTGCCGCCGACAGACCCCGGTGAAACCCACCCCACACAGAGCTAAACGATTGCGTCGTTCAGCATGCCTCTCTGGTTTAGCACCGCGGTCGTCGGCCCTTATGTGATGTAATGCAGTTATTGTCCCACCGAAACGAGCTATTGTTTCTAGGTGACATCACCATCATCAGTGTCGCCATTAATTACTCAGCAATAGGCGGCCGTCTTACGTTGATGGTTAAAGATCGCCAGCCCCGGAATGGATACCGCATGGCGCAGAAACGCGCCGGTATCCCGCCGCCGACACTCTCGCCCGGCCGCGCTTCAGTATTTGAAACGCAGTCAACGGCCTTGGAAGACAGTGATGCGGCGTTGCGGCGTTGCGGTAGTTCACTGGCATAGGCTATGTCCAAGAACGTGTTTCGAGAAGCTTCGTGATGCTGTGAGTGACCCACCGCCTGAATGGCGTCCCGACCCGCGCTAGTCGTCGTGAAACTGATTACTCGTTGGGGCTCAATAAGCACTCGCCGAACACAGTCCGTTGTCTGGCTCTTGGTGAAACTCGGCCAGCGGCCCGCTTCGACCGCTTGTGCAGGGGCTCGGAATAGGGAAAGGCCAGCTGTGCCCATACCAAGAAGTTGCGGGGTATGAAAGTCCCCGCGGATGACCAGATGGCAGCGGCTTGTAAGGCCACCGTTCTGCAACCTGTGTCAACGGTGCTGCAACCCATGTCGAAGAAGCGGCGTCAGTTCACGGCGGCGTCAGTTCACGGCGGCGGGCGGCCGTTGAAGCTTTGACCACAACTGGCGTGTGGGGTATGGCCTTCGGTAGCTCGACACCCAAAGCAGCAACACTGTACTCTGTCACCCTGTGGCTCTCAGGCTAGCCTTGGCCAGTGGTCTATGAGGCTCTCAGCTCTGACCTAACCTTACAACAAAACAACACGGCCCGCGGCGACCGGAACAACCGAAACCAATAGCCATGGCTGGAGAGGCGTCTCCAACTACGAGCTTCCGCATTCTGGCAAGAGGAAGGCAGCCAGAGTACCGCAATATTGACAAACCTCTTGATGAAACTCGGTGGCCTCCCATCGGCCCAGAGACGTTTCCAGGCAGTGGCCAGTATTTTGAGCGCGGCAGCTTCGTTCGTGGGTACCATAGCGAGTATATTAAGGGTGCTTCGTCGTGTCGTGGCTCCTCACAACGATCAGCAGCCTCTTCAACTTCATCCGTTCATACTACAGAGCAGGATCTCTGTACCGTCTGATTCTCGCAAGCTCGCCTTTGCCTGTTCTCGTTCAAAGAGTCCCCGCAACATAATATCTCCAGGGTCTCGTGAATCTTCTTTTCAAACTCCTCAAGATGCGCTGCCGCGTTTATGACATCAACAGGGACGAGGACGCGCTCTACGACCTTGAAGTGGCCGCCGAGAAAGCCCGGCCGGATCAGCAGAAGGCAGCTCTCAATATTGTCGCAGACATCTTCAACGCTGCCGGTCTGGCATATGGACTGATGGGCGGTATGAACTTTTACCTTCGCGGCTCTGGTCGCACGACCCAGGACGTGGACGTGGCAGTCACTAGGCAATTCCAACTGGGCCAAATCCTGGATTTGTTGAACAATGAAGACCGGTGAGATGCTTGTCACCACCTCCACTCCAGTCAAAATCTCACACAAGCTAACCTTTCCAAAGCATCACGCGGCCGAGAACTGCGCATGGTGGCGTGGCGCGAATCTTTGTCCTCGTCGATCGCCAATACGTGCAGATCGACCTCAAGTTGCAGAGCGCCGAGGGTCACGGCATGCCAAGGGGCGACCTCAACGCCGCGACGGAGAGCTTCGAGAATATCAGGTTCTTCAGGGTTGGCCCCCTCGCCAAGGCAAAGTTCGCCAACTACGGCAGGGGCTTTGCCGGAGACTACACCGACCTGCTTTTCCTCTGCCAGCACCCGACATACGGGGAGGAATTGAGGCGAGAGGCGCACACTATTTCCGCTAACAAGAGGATGGAGTTTGCCGAGGACGTCGCGGAGAAAAGCGGGGATAAGTACCTCGTCCGCAAGGTTTGTGATGTGCTGGGACTCGATCGCAGTCCCAGCACCAGCCCGGAGCGTGGGAGCAGTGGCAGGGGCGGTGGTCGCGGCGGACCTTCTGACAGACATGGCGGTTCGTCGACTTCTGGAGGAGGAGGATATGGTGGTGCATACACTTCAGGGGGAGGAGGCTACAGTTCTCACTCCTCATCATCCTATGGCAGAGCACCGTCTTCGAGAGACTACGATGCAGCAGCAGGTTACAGCTCGCACCACTCTTCTGGTGGAAGCAGCCGTCATGGCGGATCCTCTTCCAGAGTCTATTACGACGAATACCGCCAGCCATCATCGTCATCTCGTTATTACCGTGAAGAACCAAGCAGCTCAAGGTCGGGTAACTGGTGGCAGAGTCCAGCGCCATCGCGTGACCCGCGTCGTTAAGCGGGAGGAGGCGGGTTTATGGGCCGATAACATCCACCGCTTGCGTTTCCGAACGCTGGTCGGTGGATTTCATTGGCATCTTCCCGGCAGCCATAAGCTCCCAGGGCATTCCCTGCTCGGCTCTTGCGCTCCCCTTTCCTTTGTCGTTATGGCTACATTCTTTTGGCGTCTTGGTTTTTCGTTTATAGACTTGCTTGCTGGCACTGAACTTTGTCGCTCACTTGCCAGAGCGCCAGCGATTCATTGTGTCAGCCTGTTTCACACACACGGCATGGGCACACAGGCCATGGGTAGTTTTCAAGCGACTTCAATCGTTTAGTTAGGTAGTAGCTGCCTTAATTCAATCTCCGGGCTGGTCCTGAAGACTGAAGTCATGAACTGATTTGACCGATACTGCAACTATTACCTTCCTGGACAGTGAACCCGCAGAGACATTTGTGAGCGGCCTCTAGAACTTAAGTGGCACGCAACACTGGTTACATTAGTACCCTAACATGACTGCAGTCGCAATTGTTAATTATAAAGTCGTTCGTCTGAAGTCTGTGAGGTAGGACGCTCAAAATGAGGGCCAATTCAAAAACACCAGGCACTACGACATGTAAATATAGTATGCAAGGGGGCGGCGTAAGTGGCTCGGCCGGCGGGTTCCACCTGTTGCGGTTGTGCCAAGATTTTGGGAAGGCACGAAGGACTGTAATTATGAGGTGTATTTAAATCCCTGCCCCTGCGGGGGAGTGTTTGCATCCAGCGCCCTCCCTTCAATACAAGCCGTACCACCCATTCATCCACCCTGTGTAAACTTATCCTCGCCGTTGGTCGCTTGCGGTCCGAACCAAGAGGTTGTGTGCCACCGGCGAGCGGGTGGTCTGTGCGCTCGGCATGCACAGTACGTACGTACTGTACCTTTATGAACCCCTCCAACAGCATTCACAGCGACACAGCCCCCAACAGCCCCCAACAGCCCTCAACCTAAGCCAGTCAGCAAACACATTCCATTGATCATCACAATTACTCTCACCTTTCAGATACCTTTCGGTTTTTTTCTTTCCTTATTTCACATGAAACACCCATTTATGACGATCATATAAATCGCCAAACGCCGATGCCCTGCAAGTATTATTACTCCCTCGTGGAGCTAGACGACCTCGAGGAAGCCGCCGAGAGCGCCCACCCTTCCCAGCAAGAGCAGGCCCTGCAGATCGTCGCAGACATTTTTAATCCTATCGGTCTGCCGTATGGTGTGATGGGAGGTTTCAACTTTTATCTCCGAGGATCCGGACGCACGACGGATGACGTCGACCTTGCTGTCAGCTCTGCGCAAAGCCTGGAAACGACACTTGAGTTGTTGAACCATGATGACCGGTACCCTTCCCCTTCCTTTCCTTTCCTTTCCTGCTTCCGTCCGACCCCTGCCCCTACCCCTTCCCATCTACTTCTCATTCCCTCCCTGTTTCCATTCTACCGACAGTAATCGTACTGTTTGCTGCCGCGGGTGAGTTCAACTAACAGGTGGGGCAGAATCACAAGACCAAGAGAGAAGATGATCTGGGTAGGTGGTGTCGCGCGGATCTTTGTCCTCGTCAGGAACGCCAGTGACCAACCACCGCCAGAAATGGGAGGACAGAATCACGGACAGGAACAGGGACAGCAGGTGCAGATCGACTTGAAATGGCAGCGGACAGAGGGACACGGTATGCCCAGCGACCTCAGCCTGGCTACCGAACTCCTGCCGATTCCCAGCACGGGTGGGAAGGTACGGTTCCTAAAAATCGGCCCGCTAGTACGGGCAAAGTTTCAATCCTACGGACGGGGCAAGGAAGGAGACTACAGCGACTTGCTCTTTGTCTGCAAAGACGCCAGGTACAGCGGCATTGTCAGAGAAGAGGCAGCCGAACACGTCAATCCTGAGAAAAGGAGGGCGTTTTTGGAGGAGGTGCTGGAACGAAACCCCGACCAAGAGAAGGCCGTGAGATATGCGCTCAGGATACCCCCGGATGAATAGCGTCTGCGTTCAGGTAGCGGTAGCACTATATGAGTTTGTGTTTATTGCCAAGGCCACCACCACCACCACCCGCCCAGCTGTTTGCACCCGTACCTGTGGTAGTCTTTAGACAGCTCCAACTACTACTGACATTGACATCCCCTTTCCCATTGTACACCGCTTTAGCTGGCCACGGACACAGCGGTCTCTGTCTCAGTACTCCTGACGTCGGATCCATGCTGCTTTTCCAGGTCGTCGCGACAATCTCATCCACCGGGCTCCCTTTCTCTACCCAGTCCATCAACGCCATCAGCGCATCGTGCTTACTATCCTTGTAACCCGGGACCGACCATTCTGAAGTGCTCATACTGCCGGGCTGGAACGCACCGGCGATGTTCCACGGCGCGTCGACGGGAGTCCCCCAGCAGTGCTGCATCCCTGGGATCAGGAACAACCTAAAGAAGTCTGTCGTCTTCTCCAAACCCCCAAACGTGGTGATGGTCTGGTTGTAGTAGTACTCCGACCCCTTGGTCGGTACCAGTCCATCAGCAAGACCGTGATACATGATAATCTTCCCCCCTCGATCCTTGTACTCGTGGATATCGAACTCGGCCGCCGTTGCCTGCCCGGGATCCGTCCTTTCCGCGAAATCGACAATGGAATCGTTGTAATCATGCCAGTCCCAGTCCGGGTTGTCAAACAGGAAATACCGCTGATACCCGACGCCGAACGGACTGGGCTCTGTGCCCCCCAGCAAAATAAACCATTGGTCCTCTGAACTTAACGTTAGTCCAGGGTACAGAAAGCGTCCATCAACGCTGGAGTGGTAATCCGCGTACGCATGCTGGGCCGTCTGTATCTGCTGGGCGTTCAGACAGGCAGCTCCATCCACCCCGGGGTTCTGATCCCCACACAGCATCCGACTGAAGTCGAAGGTGCAGAGCTCAGGGGAGCTGACGATGCCGTCAGACACCCCATCGGCAGCATCGCACTGGCGAACCACCTCATCCGCCAGGTTCCCCATGTCGGAGGTAGAGATGTGCCCGGGGCTGGCCACCGGGAGGTTGTACATGCCCAGTCTGGTGACGTAGTCGTTGAGATGGGTGGTCCACCACGCCGCCGCTCCCACCAGGGCGCCGTCGAAACTGTCCGGAAACGCCTGCAGCTCGCGCAGGCCCTGCCGGCCGCCGGTCGAGCAGCCGTTGTAATACGAGTACGAGATCTTGCGGCCCCCGTAAAAGGCCTCGGTGAGCTGCTTGCCGAGAACGATCGACCCGTGCAGTGCGCGCCAGCCCCAGTCTGTCTTCTTACCCGGGGACCGCAGCGCCCAGGACAGGTCGGCGACGGTGGAGTTATGTCCCAGGTCGGTCGATATCGTGGCCATGCCGTAGTGCGGCCCTGGTGCCCTGCACAGCGAGCGTCAGCGAGCTTACCTACCTACCTACGCAAGGTACAGGCAAACATGTCAAGCCAGTTGATCCCCCCGGCAAACCCGCCGTTCCCCACCGCTAGAAACTTGCCCTCCCACCGCCCTGCCGTCGTTGGCAAGAACAGACCGAAGCGGTAGCTGGTTGTCTTGGAGCTCGCTACCCGGACGGTTAACGCGCAGAGCGCGGGGAGGTTGGTCGGGTTTGTAGGGTACGCAACGTCGGCGGCGGCGCCTTCGCCGTACGATCCGCCCTCTGGGACGGACGCAATCTTCTCCAGCACGGCTCCCGCGGGCTGCAGGATGGAAGCGAATGAGGATGCCGCGCATTTTAGCTGTTGTTGCTTCGCTGCTGCTGCTGCCCATGCCCCCCGTAGGGCTAGCAGGGACAGAAGTTCAAAGAGGAAAACCGTGACGGGAACTGTGTTAATAAAGCAGCGCGCCATATTAATATTAATATATGGATAAAAGAGATGAGAGGACCCAGATTCCGGGGCTGTTACCTGGGAAAAAAACGCACTGCAGCAAAAGAAGTCTGGGGTATTATATATAGCTCTAATATATATACTTATACTTTAAGTACAGGTATCTACAGCGTTTGCATTCAGTGCTGTGCTTGTGACCTGCCCGCCAATGCCAATGCCAATGGCCCAATGCATTCTGTACAGGTGTGTCGACATCATCGACAACTGCATTACCGTACTTTTCAACCTTCCCCTTCTGGATCATCTGGAATCTGGGAAGGAGCCTGGTCGGTGGGACAACTCTTGGGCTGCCGAACGGTCGGCCATTCATAAGTTATGGTCCCAGCGGAAAGGCAAGGTAGGTAAGGTAAGGTAGCTTCGGTTCCGCTGTGGCCTGTGGGTAATACTGCCTTACTACCACCACTGACCTTCCGAGTTGGGATGGTTCACTTCTAAAAGGCGAGAAATCGAAGCAGTAGTATACGGCAGCAAGTTCTGGATGCGGGTCACACACCACACGCGATGTCGCTTCAATAATGCTACCCAAACCACAGTGACACATTCTGTCAGCCGTTACAAAAGGACAGGGAGCAAGGGAGCAAAGAAAGCTATGCCCCCCGGACCCGACCCGTCAGGACGGCAGAGTTGTGCGAGCGGGACCCATGGGATGATTGGCAGGAATGACTCCGGGGCGGTGTGTGTGTGTGTGTGTGTGTGTGCCAGTGGTTGAGGGTTACAGTTCGAAAAGAAACGAGTTTCCCTGTTTGTTTGGCTCGCAGGGGGGGGTGTCAAAGCTGTGTGATTGGGTGAACCAAACTTGGTTCATTGGTACACACAAATACCACATCAGCAGACTTACTTCGCCTCCATCACAAGATACAGGTACATGTACCTACAAGAAGGAAAGGTCTAATTTATCTTGCTCACACTTGCTTTTGTGGGAAGGTGTTTATTTTGGAAGCACATGTACAGGTAATTATGATGGTACGTTAGTTCATTTCAAGCTTCAAACAACATCGTCAGTAAGGTATGCACGTCAAGTCTCAGCGTTTGTGGCAAAGAAGGGGCAGTGCCGCAGTAGGTAGTGACTCTTCTCGGAAATCTTTTCCCAAGTTCCGACTTGCATTCTCTAGAAGCAAGAGATATTAGCTCCCACGTCTCGGCCCGGTCAATGACAGCTGTGACGTTGCCCACGTCGTCTTCCTGATATCTGCAGTAACAAGGTCCGTTATTTCAAATTTTCAAGTTAGCCATAATTGTGACAACAGAGTCGCAGAAGACTAAAGGCTCTCTCCTTGGACGGTAGTAGGTATTCAGATGGCAACAGTGCTTTCTTTAAGGTACAGGTATGAGGTAGTTCCAAGTTCACGATGTGACAATGTGAACCATGTTTCTATTTCTTTTTTAGAAAAACCTGTGATATTTTATCCAGTATTCAGTGGGTTCGTATTATTCTGTGTTTCCATCCGGTATCCAAAATATCTCGACTGAAATCACTACCACAAAGCTCCATCAACACAAACCATATCCGCTCACATCCGAAACAGCCGAACCTCCTCGCCAGCAGCCTGACCATCCCTGACGAGCTTTCGGTTCTTGTATCCATAAAGGATGCGCAGACCAACTGCTCCAGCAGCGACAAAAAACAACATACCGGCGTTAGTCCAATGACCAGTGGGAAAGCCACGCTTGGCCTCGTCGGCCTTGTAGATCCACACGCCCGGAATTTGGCCCATCCCCGCGCCAAAGCCCACGTTAAGAGCAACGGCAAGTCCAACTGCCGCTGTCGAGTAGACATTGGAGGTAAGCCAGCCCAGCATGGGCGGGATGCACGCAAACGACCCTGCCGAAGCCAGGATGAGACATCCGTATCTATGCAAGTATGCGTCTGCGGGCAACAACGCCGAGGCCATGAAACCAATTGCGCCTAGGAAGGCAAAGGCGGCACAATGCAAGCCGCGGGCGTTGAAATAGTCTGCTGACCACGCTACGAATATTTGTGTTACTGTCGTAGAGTTAGTCACTCCTGCAGCGTTTGAGAGGAGGAGAGGGGGCATACCATAAGCGACGGCATACGGCGGGACGGTCATCAGTTGGGCCTGCAGATCAACGTATCCCAAGCCGGCCGTGATGGTCGGCGTAAAGAGCGAGAGCGAGCTGAACGGCACCGACACGCCAAAGTAGATGAGGTAGTGTCCGTAGAGGCGCCAGTCCAGGAGCGTCGCCTTGGCGTCGTGCCACGTCATGCTGCGATGGTGACTCTTGCTGCCCTCGATGTGAAGACGAGCCAAAGCGATCTCGCGTTCCTTGCCCTTGAAGTGCTCTTCCGGATAGTCCGGCAAGAGGAGCAGAACCGCAATAGCCGAGAGGCAAGAGGGCACACCCTCGATAATGAACAGCCAGCGCCAGGCCGAGAGACCGGAGGCGCCATTCATGTGGCCAATGGCGTAGGCAATTGCACCGCCGAAAGCGCCAGCGAGAGTGGCACTGGCAAGGATGAAGGCGACCCGGACGCTGCGCTCGTCGGTCTTGTACCAGAAGGTCAAGTAGTAGACCAGGCCGGGAAACAGACCGGCCTCGGCCGTGCCCAGCAGAAAGCGGACAGCGGCCATGGCACCGAAGCTATGCACGCCGCCGAGACCCATGGTGATGGCGCCCCACGAGAACATGAGGAAGGCGAGCCAGCGCGAGGGGCGCAGCTTCTTCAGCAAGATGTTGGATGGCACCTCGAAGATGGCATAGGCGACCAGGAAGATCATGAGGGCGATGTTGAACTGGTACTGCGTCGAGTTCGTCTCCGTCTGCATGTCGTTGTGCGTCGACGAGTTCAGGATGCGCGCGTTGCCAATGTTGGAGCGGTCCAGGTAGCACAGGAAGTAGATGGCCGCGCTCAGCGGGATGATGGTCAGGTCTTGCTTCCATAGCACCGCACGCTCTTCGGCCTCGGTGTACTCCACCGTCGGCATGAGCTGGGAACTCGGGGTTAGAGACTTGTTCGGGAACGAGTTCGCTGAAGCCATTCAGATGCTCACCTCGTTCTTCCCCGACTCCATGTCGCGGAGCTGCTCCATCTTCTCCGGCTCTACCTCGTGGATCGAGCCTGCCGTCATCTTCACGGATGCCTGTCTTGCCGATGTGGGCTCTTGGGTTTGTCCAAGATCTGTCGGGCTGCTCTGTCCGAGCAGTTGAAGAAGAGTCGGAAGCGACACACGCGAGCACGTATGGGGTTAGGCGGGGGTTGGGAGATGAAGCGGAAAAGAGCAAAGACAGTAATGCCAAGATATGATCAGCGTGCGAAGGATGAACCGTTGCCCCTGCATGTCTCTGATGATCCGGCCGCAAACACCGACTTTGTCTGCCCGCCTTGATCGCAACACTCAATCCCCGGGCCCCAATATATGCGGGGCGGCAGGAGCTGCCCAAGATGGATGGAACTTGCAAGCTTCAGCGCTGGATAAAGCTACACAGGCCTTGAACGGTCTCGTGCACCGCAAACACCAAATGACCTGCCCTTTAAGGTGGGTGACACCAGGCCAATGCATCTCGGTGTTAATTGAGCAGCCATCCTGTCAGCAAAGTCTGAGCGGTCAAGCAGCAGCGTGGTAGCAAAAAGTGGTGATTCAAGGAAGGAGCGGAGAGGAGTCAAATGGTGGAGACCAATGACAACGCGGACGCCGCATTGTGCCACTCCTCCCTGTGCCGTGTCACGACCCCAGATTAATGGCTGGAGCTATAGTGGGTCTAACACCTGTCAAGCTTTTTCTTTGGAGGGGTTCGCTTGCGGGAATGCGTGCCAATGAGAGCCCAACACCGCTCGCCCCCATGTCCGTTGTGATGGTCTGGGGTTGCAGTCTCGGTTGCAAACGGTGCGTGTACTCGGCACTTCATATAAGCATGATTATTATTCTCCCACGCCTTCCTTCTCCAGCAGTTGGGTAGTGCTGTCAGCTCTACGCGACCGTTACAGCAGTATCAGTGTGGCAAATGGAACGTTGTGCACGTGGAAGTCTTCACCAGCCTCGCCGAAGGATCCGATCTTGCGTCTATTTTTGACATCCCACGTTGGATATCTCTTTTCTGTGGGGGCTATCTGAATCTAGTGTCTTTGCAACCGGGCAGCGACTCGGACTTGGGAATGCCCGAACATGAATGAGTGGGCTTGCTCGGAATGGTGCGGACGGGAGGTCGCCCTGAGAACATCAGTCCTTTGCAGATCAAGTGCAATGAATTGCGATGACATGTCAGTTTTTCATCTCTTCGCTCTGCGTTTGGCGCTGCTCGTGGAATGGCCTCTGATTCTGTATGACCTGGCTCGGCGCAGAGAGAGTTGAGCTTCAAGATACTGAAATGTAATTCACAGTATGGTTTCGGGCATTGGTCTCGTTGTTTCACGCTTTTGGTCGTTA
Organism: Diplogelasinospora grovesii; assembly: GCA_033297225.1. NCBI lineage: Eukaryota > Fungi > Ascomycota > Sordariomycetes > Sordariales > Diplogelasinosporaceae > Diplogelasinospora > Diplogelasinospora grovesii. The sequence goes on along the minus strand of MU853790.1, from coordinate 226,730 downwards.
AAGACATCACTCAATTTATGTTAGGTATGATATGTCTCCTCTTAGCGCTGCCCAGATCTCATGTGGGATGAAATCTCCCCGCAGTGTGAGACTGAGTGCGGCAAGACACCGTGCCTGGTGAGATAAAAGTGATTGATTCCTATGTACACACAGGAGATGATATCTCAACGAGTTATTCGTCATCTAAACTAATTTATCACTATCATTTACATCTTCACCAACTTCTCTAGAATATCGTGGCCTATCGCAATGGCATGGTTTATGAGACTTGCAGACCGTGCTAGCATTAGTCATTACATTACATACTGGATAAAGATCGAGAACCCGTTCAAGTCGTGAACCACTCGTAAAATCGTATAAACCATGGTGTCTCTCTTCACTGAGAGGTCGACAGACGACAATAACAATGACGACGAAGCATCATAGCAACGGCCAGGCTAATCGAGTCGGTCGTCTGCAGAACGTTAGAAAATCTCTCCTCACCGAGGATCGCGGTGACACCACCTCTCCCGGCCTTGACAAAATAACTTATCAATGGAGCCGTTGCCGTGGTGCCGTTTAGACTACCCTACCTTTCTTGGGCTGGTACAAGACCTGAAGGTCGTGGGTGTAACATAAGAACTTGTCATCGCAAAGGCATGAAACGGCTACCTAGTAACGTTGTTTGGCTTTGCGTTCAAGTTAGTTCAGTTAAAACTCACAAGTTTTATGGACTGAAAAACAATGGTCACGGCGATTTGGATATCACGAAAAGTCTCCACTCTGCTTCAGTTGGTTCCTACAATACGGGAAGGGACGTTGCCGGCTCACACAGACGGCCAACTACGGGCAAGTACTTGATTCGGGACGTGCAACTGCTAAAAACTACATATTGTGTGAATCATGGGCCAGGAGCCTATTGTGTTGCTTGCGCCTCTGAGACTTGAAATCTGCAGTTGACCCACAACAACAACCGCATCTCATTCACTATTGTCCCAACATCTTGTTTACTCAAGCATGGCAGAAATTCCCTTCCCCAGCGCCATATTTAAATTCTCTCTTTTCTCCTCTTTCTGCAACTTTCCCTTTCCGACTTCCAGCTTCCAGTACCAGCAAGCGTTCTCTGAACATATTTCTTGCGATCCCCAAGCTTCTTCATTTGAACATTTACCCTTACCATACACCTCGTTTATCACTCTTTCGTCTTCACGTTCAAAAACGGCAAAATGCTTCGATCCAACTACCAAACAAAGCGGCTTCAGTCCGCACGTAAGTTGCGATCCGCCCGCCAACCTCAGGCTGAATCCCAACATCATGGGCAAAACCAGCGCCAGGCTCAGACCAAGAAGCAACTACGCCAGCCCACGCCCCAGCAAAAGCCAAGGCATAATAACGTTGCGCGAAAGCTTATCAAACGATCTTGCCCGGAAGGCGGCTGGGCGGCGCCATTCCACGACAAACTGCGGAGGGACGCGAATCCACCGATCACGTGGCAAGACTTCCACGATATGGCCCGCGTTTTCACTCGCTACTACCAACTTGATTCTGATGTGAAGTGGCTGTTTGTCCGGTTTTTGGATCACCTGGAGGGTATCAAGCTAGAAGCTTGGATCGAGTACCTGGAAAACACCCACGCAGAGTTCTTCACCAAGGAGGAAGCAGACGCCGAAGAAGAACCGATAGGCTTCGAAAATTACCTCGATGAAATTCTGAGTGATGAGCCGTCCGGATTGGCATATCTACCGCATAATGTGAGTTTTTCAACACATAACCCCCAACCCCTGGCATCACAACATTTCAATCGGACGCATTTTTCTGGTCGACGCAACCTAGACTGTTCTCAGCAAGACCGTCTTGTTGTGTTTTTAATCCGCATTTGCGAGGCACACTGGTCAGTACCGTGCCAGAGTGAACAAGCTGAGGCAGATGCTGCAACAACTCTGCATCACTGAGCCAGCCAACCAGATGTGCCCATCATGCGCCTCGACATACCACATTTCTGGAGGAGGAGTGTTCACTGCGTCATCTGCGACCACACCTTCAACAACCGCAACCCGTCATGACAAAACACCTCATTGGGCCGAAGCATGTTGCAGCGGTCGCAGGGCCGGATTCGCTTCAGATCCACCAACGTCCACCAAGCAAGCCTCATTGCTTTCGATCTCTCCTTTTCTTTGCACAATCACAGACTACATTGTCATTTTCACATTTACCTGCCAACTTGCTTATGAGTGTGCTGATGCTGACGGTTTACAGTCGGCGGGACGCAAACATTTATTGAACCAACAGAGACAACGGACTTTCAACCCGCCGCAGTCTTACTCTTCACCCAACGTCTGGACGGACCCTGGACAGACCCTAGGCGCGTCGCAGCCTTCACCCATTATCATCGAGTCAGATTCTGACGACGATTCTGAACCTGATTGGTTTGCGTACCCTTAAAACCTGGTTTTCAGAGGCGGAAAAGTATCATGGCCCAAGGACTCTTGAACAGTAACCCACGGGCGTGAAACTTGAACGACAAAGTATCATTCACCGCGACATCAAGGGCTCTCTTTCTTGCGTCGCCCATGCTGCGTACGACCCAAAACTATAATCTGCATTTCAATGTCGGTATGGGTTGTATGTACCGCGTCTTCCGTGTCAAGAAGTCATGTCAGATTTTGTTTGGTACTGATATACGTACTCAGTTGTTGTTATGGGAGAAGGATGCGTCAGGGTCGATGTATTATTAGGTCTTATTAGGTCCCCAGTCTGAAAGAGGGAAGGGAGGAAGGAAGGAAGGAAGCGAAAAGAGATGAACGAGAGACCTCAGTTCTGTATACATGTAATTAGTAATTAAGGTAGCGGGCCTACAGCATGTACATACTTAGAAGACCAAGCCAACTTTGACGTCCAGAACCGGTTCCCGGATGTGCTTCATTGTGTGAGGCGGTTCAAGTTTGGTCTTTCAAGAGCGTTGTATTGTGTTTGGAGTTGGGCCAGGTCTTTGCTTAGGCTATTGACAGTCTTTCTCCAACTCGACCAACTTTTTCCCCTGTAACTCTTTGTATTCCCCTCTCCTTAACAAAGCCTTAAAAGCTCCTGTATACACTTTCTTAGGTTTCATTAACGTCGCCATCGCCGCCTTCAAGACTCACCTAGAAGAAGAGCCGCCCCCCAGGCTTGAGGAAACCGAACGCAAGAAGAAGAATGAAGCAGCGCCTCCTTGAATGCCAATTCCTAGTTGTGGTCAGGGCTCTCCAGGTTCGCATTTGCCCTCCCATAGGCCATGCCCGCGAGTTTGATAAGGTCGGAAAGGAACGCTAGATCCTCGGCCGACACGGCGCGTGACCGTAGCAGCTTGATCTGAGCTTTATAGATCTTATTGTCTACATCCCTGGACACCACGCCGGAAGCTCGTAGGCTGCACCCGGCGTGTACGCACATCGATCTTATCTGCAACGGGAGCGGCAAGATCACCAAGCTGAAGGAAATCCTCGAGCGAGCCGCCGCCGATAAGAACGTCGCCAAAGGGGAGACCAAGGCCATGAAGAAGCACGTCCCATCCGTCCCGACCTGCCCCGGACCTGCCGGCCTCTCTTCTCTCCCACCGGAGAGAGAACGGTAATACCGCAGACTCTATCTCGGATGATTTTCGGCTTCTCATGACGACACATTGTGTGTTCGATGATTTATTCGGGAACACAATACCTACCTACGCTGTCCGCCGATGACTTTGCAGGTATCATAACAACCCTTCCCAACTCGAAATAGCTGGCGCCAACAGGGGCCGGCCAATATCGGGCATCGACATGGGCCAATATAGGCTCTTGATGCGCGGATCGAAGAGCTCTTTACCGAGGGCAGCCTTTTTGATGGCAGCCATCTCTTCCGACAATTACTTTGGCAATAAACTATCCCCTCGGCAGAAATCTTGGTATCTATACGGTCTGGAATAGGCCTGCAAGCTCCTTGACAGACTGCGCGACTGCGCGCTAGATGCCATGCCATCGAAGGCGATCGCCATCTGGCGCCATGGGCGCAGCGCATCTAAACGGGGGACTCTGTCGAAGTCGAGAACATGGAAAGCCTCGAGGACTTCATTGAGCATTCTGGCCTCCCAGGGTCTGTCTGTAGGGGGTACCCTTTCAACGCCGTCGCGTTTAGCCACTTGAAACCCTCGTTCGTGAAGGCTTTAGGTAAGTCGATCAGGCCCGGAAACGTCGCGAGGAGCATCCAATCAAAGAAGTCCTTCTGGAACATCAGCGTGTTCAGGCCCTGCACTGCTCGAGCTTGAAGGGCGAGAGCATGCCGTCTACCCATACAACAAGGTGGGAGATCCCCATAGCAAGTTGGTCTCTCCAATGGTCTGGGGCGGCGGCGGCGGCGGCTGTTACCGGCGGGTTGACGACGGACTCGGCCCAGCGGACCAGGCGACTCCAAGCAGCGGCGAAGCGGGCGGGGACGGTCGTGGAAAACACGAACAAGACGGCAGCGCCCATGAGGGGGACGGGAAGGGGGGGCTGGACGTTGCTGGCGATAGTGTCCAGCCTATCAAGCAGATCGTCGAGACGGCCGAGCAGCTCCTCCAGCAGCGTCTCCAGCGGCATCTGGCAAGGGGCATTAGCCACACCTAACAGCATAAACCAAACGAAAAACAAAAGCATCGTCGTCGTCGTCGTCGTCGTCGTCGTCGTCGTCATCATCATCATCTTATTTGTCGTTGTAGCTGTTGCTGTTACTGCTGTTATTTCGCTGCGAGTTAGCGGCTGCCACAGACGGCAAGTAATTAACTGTCAGGAAGGGGGGGTTAGCCCTTACCTGTCGTCCCACTCCCGGCACCGGTCCCCTCCTTGCTCGTCCTCGCCTTAATCTCCTCGGCCCATTTGTTCTTCGCCCCTCAGGTCTGATCACGGAAGTCCTTCTCAGCCGCCCTCGGCGACGAGCACGGGTAGCGCTCGAATCTGAACGGAGGCAGGTCGCAATCTATATGACCGAAGAACTTGTCCGTGGCGAACCGGCGCACCATGATCGCAGATAAGAAATCCTGCAGGTCCTGGACGATAGTGGCATCTGGCGAGCGTTGCAGCTTGTCAAAACGGCCCACCAGTTCCGTGAGGAAGTAGGCCCGGCTATGCTTGTGCCGGGCGTGGGTCGGGACGGATGGTGTCGGGTTGGTTAGCATTATCGCCCCAGCTGCCGCGGTAAATCTAACAAAACGTTGTCGCTGTATTAAGTAAGGTATTATTCGTTTCAACTCCTGCCCCGTCTCCGTCTCACGTCAGCATAACTGTCTCCTCATGATCTTACATGAGAATGTGTGATGAAATGATTGACAGAGTGAATGGTTCTGTGATCGTTTACCGTCATGATCATTTTTGAAGCTGTCAGCGGTTTGATCCTGAATTATGTTTTCACGTCTTTGCTATCTTCTCGCGGGAAATGGATGATTCATGGCCTTGCTCTGTGTTAATGTCACTTGTTCCAGAGAGAAAAACCCCCCATGTTATCAGTATGTCGACACACTTGGCTTTGCCACCGAGCGGTGACCGTAGTCGCTGGGCCGGTGACGGTTGTTGGGGGGGCGGTGACCGTAGTAGTCGCTGGGCGCCGACGGGTGACTTGTTCTGCTCTTCATGCTCCTCCATACCTTCGGCCTGCTCTTCATGGTCGGCGATACTCTCCAGCAGCCCGACGAGAGTGAGCTGTCCGGCGCCCTGCGCCGCCTGCACCCTCCTCAGCTGGAGGGGCTGCTCCTCCCAGAAAGCGCCCACAATTGTCTTGTAGAGGGCGTCACATACGCGCTGAAGCGCCCCGTCGCGATCCGATTGCTTCAGGATTAGGAAAATCTGCTCAGCAGCGGCTGAGCTTTTGAATTTGTGGCGGAGGCTAGGAAGAAGTTAGCAATGATCTCAACGTCGCTGGCGGTAGGGCAGTGTACGTACCTATGGAGCAAAGCTGTCAATTGTCATATGCTGTAGATACAGTGACCTCTGGAGAAGAGAAAAGAAATCGGAAGCTCCAGGCTTCAATGGCTGTAGGTTCTATATAGCTTGTGCTGGTGGTTCCGGTGGCGAACCCCCTGAAGATCCTCCTGATGATCGGTGGCGAATCCCCTATTTGGTTATCCACCGTACTATTCCCAACCTGACAGGTCTGACAGTACCTTCCCTCCGCCGCCGGGAGGAGCAAGATTGCGCCCCGGCCGAAGTGGTGGACGAGGGCGGCTGGGATCTCTGCTGCGGGGGAGGGTGACGGGCAGCACCGTGAAACTAGTCGACCTCAAATCTGCCACGTCTTCCCCTTTTCTGTAAGGAAGGATCCAGACGGAACTTTTTCAGCCCTTCAGGCCTTAAGCCAACTTTGGGGAGCGAAATGGATCAAAACCTAGGGCCAACTCCTCACGCAACTCAAAAACCCATCCGAGATCTCAGACAAATGTCCCAATATAGTTGCTCTAAGTGCCACCGCTCGCGATTATTGGGATAGGGCATATCTAGGATTTGAACCGGTAGAGGATATCGAGAATGGTCTACGGCTTAAGGTACATTGGATGAAAAAGATAAACATGGAGCGCAGAAACTTCGCGCTCAACACTCACCCGGAAGACTGCCTGGAGGATCGTAAGCCTTCTGGAGGACTTACTACCCTGATCGATGCTGAGAATCACCGCCCGATTCTTACCGGGCATTGCATTGAGATCAAGTCTGCCAAAGAGGAACAGCAGCCATCTCGCGCGGTCCCGCTCGCTGCAGGAGTTTTTCTCCTCTTGATTTCGCTTGTCCTCTTGACTTCGCTCTGGAACTACGCCGGACCCGGGCGTCGGAGGGGACGGTTGCGAGGAGGGTTGCTGACGGGGTGTTGCATTGGGAGTGGGGGGAGGAAAGGGGGGGTAGGCGAGCTATCAACCCCTCGAATGACTCAACCTGGGCATACTCGCGTCGTTCGCGAGCAGAAGACTCTCGTCTCCTCTCCTCTACTTAGTGGAGCACTGGAGGGGGATTCTTCTTCCTCGGAGGCAGATCTCCCTGAACAGCTTGGGCTCCCCTGTCGTCAGTGTACTATTGGACGACTAACCCGTACGGGTCATCTCCCAGAGTGTGTTCCCGGCGGGGGCAACGCGTGCGAGGTTTGCGCTCGAGCACACAAGAGCTGTCAATAGGATTACCAGCTCCATGCCGCTTCAGCCAAGTTTCGGAAGTCCATCCGCAAGCTGATCACCGCTGCGGAGGCAGGGGGGCACATCACCTCCCCCCTTAGCACAGCAAAACCAAGGACGGGGAGTGTGCACATACCGCGGACGAACACAGCAAATCTCATATCGCACTTGGGCGATGGTCGTACTAGACACAGAATCAGCATGGCAAAGGACGATTGAGTGAACATACTTCGGGACAGAAGGATGCTCGATGTCATTCAACCTTTGGTTGAGCCGTCTCAGACAGCGAAACGGAACTTTTCTGCAGCCTCAGCCCTCAGTGCCAAGGAGAGTCGAAATACAAAGAAAGGTCCAAAGTTTCAACATCGCCATGAGCAGGGTGGTCCCTCAACCCACTTCAACCCACGAAGCCTAGTAAATACGTGGGTTAGCCAAGTCAACCAAAAAGTAGTAAATAAATTAAGCCAACTGCCTTACTGGTGGAAATAGTTGATTAAAGTGTGTTAGCGTTAAAATGTAAAAAAAGGACCTAAAAAGGATGTACGTAATTCGCACGTGATCCTAGTCGCGGCTGGCCATGCCTTCATCCCCTAAGCCGCCCACCAAATAATCCAGACCCTTAATAAGCCTAGCTCTCTCTTATAACCTTAAAGATTATACGAGCTTAATTATACTAGCCTCTAACCTATTTCGTAAGGATATAACTATTAAGCTAATAAACAAAAAAGCTTTCTTATATTCAGTGCTTATAACTAAGATAGTTTATACGTCGAGGGCTATATGAAAGAGGCGAGGATATTCTAACCGCTTAAAAATTTAATAGTTAATAAAATTAATAACTTAATTATTACTTAATTATATATTTAATTACTAGTAAATATACTTATTATTATAAGGGTCGCGGCTTAAGCTTAGTAATAAGCATAACTAACTTTATTATTAATCATTATATTAAGTTCTTTTATTAAGCTAAGTAAATATATCTTTATCATTATCGGCGTTAAATAAATTAGATAAAGATAATAACGATGATAAGAATGATAATATTAATACGGTATTATTATTATTAATATCGTTATCGTTATCATTACTAAAATTAAAGTTATAATACTTTATATCTTATAAATATTAAATTATAGCTTTAATAGTCTTAATTTAACCTAGCTTCTTTTTTTAAATATCCTTAATATAGTCTTAATGCTTACTTAAATTCAGTATAATTATAACGTAATAAGTTAAAGACTTATTAAGTTTAAAATAATACTTCTTAAGTTTATTTTAACTAAAGTTAATATTTATTAAAAACTACTTTAAGTTAAGATACTTCCTTATAAGCTTCTTTAACCTTTTTATTTTATTTATTAAGAATTCGAACTTAAGTAATATATACTTTATTAAATTAAAGTGAAGTTTATTATTAATCCTTCGTTAACATATTTAAACCTCTTTTTTAAAGTTTAAGTAAATATTATAAAAGTCTTTAAGTAAGTTATAATAAGTTAAAAGAACTTTAAAGTCATCTAAGTTAATATAAGCATCGTTAAAAAAGTAAGGTGGTTAAATCTTTTACTTTAATAACTTTACTTAAATAATAAAACTTAAATATGTATCTTTTAAATTTAATATCTTATCGATTATATAAAACTAAAAGAGCTATTTAATATTATTATTAATAACAACTTAAAAAAAATTATTTAAATAACGGCGATATTATTTTAATAAGCTTAATAAGTCACGATTAATTATATAGTTAAAAGGTTAATTTTAACTATACTTTCTTAAGTAGCTTAATTAATTAATTTAATTTATATACTTAAATAATAAAGTTATAAGTTTTCCCGACCAGTTCTTATATTAATTAAGCTTCGTACAACCATTTAATTTTAATAAAGATATTAAAATTATTATTAATAATAACGTTTTTAAATATAATCGTAATTAAACTAAATAAAATATCCTTTATAATAAGATTAATAATATAGCTTATATAATAAGTGCGACGTAATTTAAGATTAAAATTAAACTCTTTAATAATAAATAATATTATAGTATCATTATTAATTACATTATTAAGTATAAAGTAGCTAATTTTTTCGTTATTAATTTCGAATGCTTTAAAGACTCGAATAATTTTTATAATGATATTATTATTAAAGTGCTTCGTAATTAACTCGGGGAGACTTAATAATACCTTTCTTATAATATAATTACTATTAAGGTAATAAGCCATTATTTTAAAAAGAATATACTAAATTAGGGGAGTGTAAATAACCTTAAAGTGTGTAAACTAACTGCACTTTATGCGTCAGTCGATGTATATATGTTAGTTTTGCCTGCATGTAAGTCATCCTGTAGTAAGATAAACTCTATATATAAGCCATAAATCCTAATCCAAACAAAATCAGAATAAGTAGATAAAGGTACTTATGGTTTAATTAGATGACGAGTAATAAAAAAGTGTAAATTTAACTAAGAACAATTAAGATTATAAGTGCTAAATGCTAATATTTAATAATCAATGAAATGAAATCTAAGACTACTAGCTTTCTTAATTTAACGTAAGTGTGAAGGCCCTTACTTATAGCCATATAGCTAGTAAATACAGTGTGAAAAACCAAGGCGAAAGGTAAAGAAAAGAAAAAGGGGGGTGAAAAAAGCTCAGTCCTTAAGTTAATGTCGATTATTAATCCGCGTATCATTAAAAATGATATAAATCTTTTTAACTACTTAACGTAAGGTAACCTTAATTATCTTTATATAATAAGCATATACGTTAACGATTAGCTTACGTATGATTTAATAAGAAATATTTACTTCTTAAATTTTAACTAATAAATTAAAGTATTAAAAGATAGTATAAAGTTTAAAATCTTTAATAATATAAAAAAACTATTAAGAATCGATAATTTAACTTATAAATAAGCATTAAAATACCTTTTTATTAAAGTTATTAATAAATTTATTAATAACGGCTTAATTAAATGGGTTACCTTAATTTAAGTTAAAAATGGTTACAATTAACGATTTATCATTAATTCGTAAAGGCGCCGATTACTTTTTAAATAAATTATAATGATAGTAAGCCTTTTAAAGATAGTTTTTTATATTTTAAGTGCTTTTAACCTTATAAGTTATAAGCTTAAGGACCTTCTTTTATATGTAAAGTAAGTAAACTTATCGCTTTTTTATTTAGTTTTAAATATTAATATTAAATAGTTAAACTTATGATCGTAATCTTATTACCCGCTTAATTATTATATATCTTTTATTAAACTTAAAGATATACTTAAACTTATTTAACGTTAGTTAAAACTATTAAGCCGCGTTAAGGTCCTTAAGAATATGCTTATCTGATAAAGCATCATTAAGAGAAATGGGGTTATTAAATAAAGTGCTGACTATATTATTAGTAGCTTAAACGCGTAGAAGGAGAGGGAAATATATATAGTTAATAAAGATACATGTAGCCATTAAAGACACGTAAAGGTGAGAGAGGGAGACGTGTTAACGGTCGATAAAGCTTACGATAGCATTAAAAATAGCGTTAAGAAGTTTGAGAGGGCTTAAAAAAGTCGAGAGGGCTTAAGAAAGTCATTAAGTATATTGAGGGAGGTTAAGGGAGGTCGCAATAACTTAAAAAAGCTTAAGAAGGTTAGCTTTATAATATAAAGAAAGAAAGAAGGAAGCCGAGTTTAAGGTGACTATAACTTTATTTATCTGAATTTCCTCGATTTTTTTTAAGGCTTAAGAACGTAATAATTATAGTCCAAACTGGAAGATATCATTTACCTAGTAATTTAAGCTATAAATTATCTTGGCTGCCGGCTTAAAGTTTAGCCGGCCAGGAGTTACCGAAGCTAAAAACGCCACCTTTAATATAAACCAATTAAATTAACCTACGACCAAACTGGTTGAAATACGTGGATGTGGAAGACTTTAAAAATTATAGTAAATACCTTGATGTGTTCAATATATGGAGTCAATACCAGTCAATATATTGAAACCAAGTGGGTTGAGGGACCACCCTGGCCATGAGAGGACCGAACCGAACCGATCGAACCGTACAGGACACCCTAACCTTATGGCGATTTAGAAGGAAGCGCTCAGTCGCTCGTCTTTAGCCATCTCTCTTATCTCACGGGAGATACTCGGGATGAGCCTCGACTTACAGGTCCCGAAACGCTGCGACTGTTGGCAACTCCGGGCGGGCCATGTGGCCCACTTTGTTGCAATTGAAACACTTGAGAGGCACGGTTGAAGTTTGACATGTCGAGAACTGAATCTCGGCAAAAAAATCGTTGTCTTGCTGATTTACCTTGATTACCCCGGCGAAAATGTCAAAAGGTCAATGAGCTTCAATCGCCGTCATCATAAGGGCATGGAAATGGTTCTCGGAGGAATTAACAAAGCAGAAGTAGCTTCCGTTGATTTCTAGTGACGACGACAGCGGCGAGTATCAAGACGACCAGGGTCGCAGCGAGGAGCAAATGGATGAGGGTGAGGAGGAGCGGTTAGGTTAGTGGGCGAAGGGAACCGGGGGGGTGCTACCGGCGTCGGTGTCCCGCCTGCCGGTGACCCCCTCCATGAGAATGAGCGGCCTACGTGCATTATCTTGGACCCGGGCCTCTCTGAGGTTGATAGGGAGGAGAACGTGCGCCTCAACTTTGAGCTAGGCCCCGCATCAAAGACGGTATTTTCGACATGCTCAGGGTTACGGAGATGTTCCCTTCAGAAGAAAAAAAAGGACCCCTTCTAAGCCTGTCTCTCTCATCTGTTTTTTCTTTTTTTGTAATTATCTTATGTTCCAGTGGCACTTTCTTCTAGAAGACCAGTGGAACTTGAGCATCCTGTTCTGCATGATGCATCTCTCTAGGTAGGGTCTCTCTGAAATCATAGTCTTAATAGGTACCGGGTATGCAGCACGATGAGCCCTTCCGAAGGATAATGAGACTATGTCGTCCGCGTTTCAATTCCAACTGGCTGCCGAAAGGACCCGGCGCCCTCGACACATTCAGTGGGCGCTCGTTCGGATTTGCCGCCTTGTCTGGGGAGCCGCCGAGGCCCTCTGTTGTACTTTTCTCAGCTTTGCAATTTGCATCAACTGTAAGGGCGGAGACACTAAAGCCAGGGCATTCATTCAGAATCACATAGAGACACGCCATGTGATGAACACTGAACTGATGTGGAAAGACGCAATAATTGCTTGTAATTCTTTGTATTGCTCAATAAAGAATGGGAGATGATTTGCCCAGACACCTTTTTAAACAAACAGACTCTATTACCAATATGCCACGCACATATCCGAACCCTTTGCTCTATCCCTTTATAGGAGAGACTATGTGTACATGTACCTGACCCAAAAATAGGAAATATTACGACAATGTAAACGTCTATCAGTTAACCACCGAGTGAAAGCAATCTTCACTTCCAAAGAGAGCAAGAAAACAACAAGAAAGAAAGAAAGACGGAGTAAGGAGCCGCCAAGGGGTATCAACCACCGGTTACCAAAACACACATTACCACCAGCCACCCACATTCTTTACTCGCTCGCTCATGCAACAGCCATCTCAATCTTCTTCCCCTTGACGCTCCTCCACTCAGTCACCGCCGCACCAATGATGCTGGCCGTCGCCATGGCCGCAAATATGAGGAACGTCCGCGTGAGCGCGTCATTGTAGGCCTGCGTGACGCCCGGAAGGAACGCCGGGTCGACCGCAGTCTGGATGCTGGTGGCACCCACAGCGAGAATCATCCTGGGGTCCGGGATCTGCGGGACGTATTCGCCGACGTACTCGATCAGCTTGTTGGTAAAGATATTTTGCGCGACCGACACAAACAGCGCGCCACCCAGTGTCTGCAGGAACACAATAACGGAAGTTCCAGTCGGCACGTCGTTAATGTCCAGGACCGTCTGCACCGCCATCAGGGGCTGCTGCATGCCGAAACCAACACCCGCACCCGCCAAGATCTGGTAGCCGATCCAGACGGGCCGGGAGGTGTCGGGTTGAAAGGTCGACAGCAGTCCGAAGCCGATGGCGGTGAATACGCTGCAGACCAGCATAAAGGGGGTGTAGTAGCCGATCGCAGTGATGAGGCCACCGCTGAGGATGGATGCGATGACGACGGACAGAAGCATAGGGAGGTTCATGATACCGGAGTCGACGGCGCTGGCGCCCTTGACGGCCTGGAACCAGATGGGCAGATAGTAAACCGACCCGAGGAACGAAGCGCCAACGCAGAAGCTGAAGAAGCCAGAGGACCAGACGCTGCGCTTGAAGATAATGCGCGGCGGGACGGTGCCTAGCTCTTGTTGCTTGTATTGGATGAAGATGAAGACGCAGATGAGCACGGCGAAGAAGACAAGGAGCAAAACAATGCGCCAGCTGTTCCACTCGTAGGTAGTACCACCCCACTGCAACGCCAAAAGCAGGCAGATGATGGCGGGCATGAAGACAGCCGTGCCAAAGGGGTCGAACCGCATGATGCGCTGGACAAGGCTGTCGTCGTTGGTGATCTCCCGGTGGGGGTCGGGGAAGAAGAAGGCGATGACGAAGATGGCGACGGCGCCGATGGGCAGGTTGATGAAGAAGCACCACCGCCAGGTAACCTTGTCGGTGAAGACACCTCCGAGAAGAGGGCCAGAGACGGAGGCGATGCCGTACATGCTGCCGATCATGCCGGTGTATAGGGGTCGTTTCTCGAGGGGGACAGAGTAGGCGAGGATGATCAGGGCGCCGGAGAAGATGGCGGCTGAGCCAATACCCGCTACCGCGCGACCGATGATGAGGGTGACGCTGTTGTTGGCCACGCCGCAGATCAGGCTGCCGAGCTCAAAGATGGCGATGGCGATGAGGTAGACCCATTTGATGCTGAAGAAGGTGTAGAACCTGCCAAAGAGCAGCTGCAAAGCAGCAGTCGTGAGGAGATAGGCGCTGCCATACCAGCCCACGTCCGGTAAGCTGTGGAACTGGTCTGTGATCTTGGGGATGGCGGTAGCAATGATCGAGTTGTCTGTCCGAATGTGTTAGTGGCCGTGAAGTTCGGGTGATGAAGGAAGAGTGGACGTACCTAATGCTATCAAGAACACGCTGAGGCAGAGCGCAAGAGAGATAAGCCCGAGCTTCAGCCCTGTCGGGTATTCCGTGCCGTCGTCCCGGGTCCGTGTTTGCCGGATTGATTGACCGGCCTTGGAGGCGGCTGTGGCTTGTTGTGTAAGCTCGTGCTGCTTCTCATCGACGGCTGGCTCTGCTTGGTACTCCGACACCGTGGCATCGGCGTCAGTCTGCTCCCCCTCTCTGGTCGACACCTTTTCTCTCTCGTCCTCGGTCATGCTGGCGGCACTGGGCGCGATTGTTGGTGCTTGCGACGCCGGCAGCACGGATGAAGTGGGGGCCGGGAGCTTGCTGTCCATGCTTTCCAAACCGGTCGCTCGGTAGAGCAGCGTTGCACCGGTGCAGATTATCCTCCAAGAGCGCGTGGGGTTACCTTAAGCTTTTAACTAGCTCTGTGGCAAGGGCTTGACGTCGATGGCTCGGATATGGCGGCCGCTACCCTTGGCTGCGCGTCAGAATAAGAGTTGGAGAAGAACGCGGGATGAAGACAAGAAAAAGGTTCTTCCCAAAACCGGGGCAACTAAGATATATGTTTACTTTATGGTTTGGTAGGGTATCCTGGTGGGAACGGAGGAACGGGGAGCCTCGCACTTAAGTAGCGATACCCCCGTGTGCCAGTGTGGCCCATAGGTAGGGGTTATTCGCACTATTTTCGCTAACTTTTTATCTTAGCGCTGAGGGGCATGCCATTGACGGGCGACAAGCATCCAGGCTTCGCCGCAATGACTGTCCATCGTGTAGAGTACCGGCATGGAACTTTTCTGTGGGGTTGTGGGAAAGGATTCGGATCAAATTCGTCAGATTCGCTTCTGCGAAACGAAACCCAGGGAACGGAAGGGCGCGCGGCATACTCGAGGGGCCCGTAAGTCCCCGAGACTCTCTTGACTCTGATTTGTGCGGCGCCGAGTCTTTTTTTGCAGACTGCGAGTTTGCGCAGGCTGGCATCCAGTTGACGCAAATCTGCACCAGCACGGCATATGCACCACACACAGACTGGTGCGTTACACGGGATAAGAAGTCCTTGGGCCAAGCTTCAGAAGGACTAACCCGGGCCCGTGGGGCTGTCTCTCTGTGTCCCCCCTGAACGCTTGAGCATTGGCAACCAAAGGGTGTGAAAAGTCCGCCGCCCCCCTGTCAGCGCCGCCAAAGTTAATTGAGCCGCACCCCGAACTGATCATTGTCGGCAAGCGTCCGTCTGACAAGCCCAGGCTCTCTGGGTCAGGTCCTGTGGCAGGACCAACGTTTTCTTGTCTTTCTGAGACTGCCTGGCTCCAACGCCAAGACACAACCTTTCGGCAGTTGTACATACATACATTGAGATTTTGTGCTTCCGATTGTCTTGGTGTAAGACTGGAGGTTTTGCGTCTGTCGGGAAACATTGCACTTTGCACGCTGGGGTTTGATGCCCCCTCCTCAATATCCAATATCGCACCTTGCACCGGAGGTTCGCAACCCTCGCACCCCGGGGCCAGTATTTTTCTAATGGGGCCCGTGCTCGGCCGACTCGGCCAGAAACTACCAGGAATTGGCAAGTGCTGATATGGAGTTATAATGGATGCCAAAACCAGTCATCACAGCGTCATCATTGCATTTTCTAGACCGCAAACGCTGCAGTAGCCGAATGACTCATTCGAACTACGACACGAGCTCGCCTTCATGGGCTTTTTTTTTTTTACGTATGAATATTCTCGTACATACGAAGTAGGTCCAGTAGTAATGGCCGGTGGACACCCGAGATAAGAAAATTTTCCTTCATCTCAGATTCTCAGATCCAGGAGCGGTTCGGCAGTCTGACTGGATCTGGGTTTTTCATAGCAACAGGCCTGTTGGTCCCTGAGCAACCTTTTCCATCCATGCCTCTTACGGCTAGCTCGCAGTTCAGGTCGAAAACGGAGCGAAAATGATGGGGATTTTGCTGTGCGAAACTGTGGGTTTCTGGCCCCCTTTTGACGGGACCTCGGGGTGAAAGAACAGCCCGACACCAACACAGCGGAACGTGTGCGCGCCCTTCCTTCCACCTGATTTTAGTGGGGCTAGATTTGGCGGAGTTCCGCTCCGCAGCGCAGGGGCAGGATCTGAACACCAGCGACTCTCCGCTCACATCGGCAAACGGACTCATGGACGTTGCTGCTACCGACCCAACGACCCTGATTATTAATTAATGCGTATCTCCGGGATCAACACAACCACACATCTCACGCGAAACGCAAGGCAACGCAAGGCAGATCTAAGCAAATGCACGGAGCAATGGATATATCCATAGTGCGGTGCGGCGGTGCCGGCGGTGCACCGATGCTGTCGAGACCACAACTACTCACCGGAAATGCACGGTTTGGTTTTACTCCGGGCTGTCGATGGTTCGTATGACTTCATCCCAATGGTTTGCAAGCAACCGCATCTTGCAAGACACGATCAAGTAATATAGATTGGCCATGTTTGCCAATGTTTCTTGCTTGCTGCGCTTTGATAGATGTTGTGCGAGTAGTCCAATGCAGCTACGATGCGGGCAGCCTGAATGTTCATCTACGCTGCACGTGCATCCTCCGCTTTCACGGTGCAGTGGTGTCCATTTCGTGGTGCTTTATCCTGTGTAGTAAGATGTCGAGCATGTGTAGCCATCTCCCACCCTTACCAGATCTCTGGAGTTACACATGCAAGGTGGTGTGTGTAATACTACCCGGGAGGAAGCATCGCGAGCACGAGCGAGATCTCCTAGGGGCGGGCCGTTTCTTAGCCATGACAAGACACAACTACTACAGAGATAACCTTTCCGTTCCGTCCCAGATCGCTGGGAACTAATCAGAACTGGATCTGGGTAAGGGCAAAAACACCCAATCCGCCAAGATTCGGGGGCCAACAACTCTATTTTACCCCAGATCCGAACATGCCGACGTTGCCGTCCAACCCGAGCGAGCATCCATGCTCCGGCCCCCGCATTCGGATCCGCGTTTGTGGATGAATGCCGAGGCAAGAGGGGGGGCAGGTATATGTTTCACACTGGCGCCCACTGTGCAGCTGCAAAGCCACTGCAGTTTGTTCGGTTTGGACTTTCTGGGAGGGAAATTGATGAGGCAGCTGATTACTGATGATAATGCAGTCCCTCCCCGCTCTGCCGCATTCGTGATACAAAACAAAAGCTGTTTGTCTTTGGGCGTTAGACGTTAGGGATCGTTTCAACGCCTGGTCTTTTGACTGCGGGTTAATGAAGGCGCCTTGTGGTCTTCATCGTTGTAGGCGGCAGCAGGCAGGTGGCAGCCTGCATTGCATATGCCATCTGCCAGATCTACCACAGATCGAGAGCCACATTTGCCTCGCTGCAGCATCGGGTTTTGGGCAATCTATCCATCTGCATGGGATATTGAACCTGTTGTGTTTTGTGAGCCAGATCAAATCAATAATCAATCTAGGTACTGTTGCGTACGACGTTGTAGCACCCAATGCAAAGTGCGGTGTTTTGCTCCTCCTCCCCGAACCTGCACCGTGCTTTGCTTTGAACCGTCGGTCGTGGTGATAGAGAACACTGGTTTATCTCCGGAATGCTATAGTAGCCTTCGCCTAGATTTTGAGTGTGTCCAATATAGAACGTGCCTTTGCCTGCGTGTGTTTCGGGCGTATTGCTCTAAATCTCCAAACATGTCTTGACTCAGTTCAGGGCAAACATTGGCGGAGCTGACAGGTCACCTCACAGCACGGCATCTGCCCGACTCAACAAGGGACACACAAGACACAGGTTGTCTCTCTCCTCGAGGCCCGCGCAAGCACGACCAAGAAAAGGAGCGAGCCCACAAGTTTGTTTTGTCTCTGTCCCAAGGCCCCTGCTGTCCTCGTCGAACTTACCTCCTCGCTTGACGAGTATAGTTACGCCACCTAAGACAATGTCTTAGACGCCAAGTTACCCTCCATAACGCCCGACCCCGACTGAGACAGAGATATGACAAACAGGTAAGCATCCAATATCCATCGTCTGCCCAGCTCTGTTCTTGCTCTTGCTGAACCAGCTAGATGTCAAGATCATGCATCTCGAGACGCTGAAAGGCTGCTGGCAGGTACTATACAGTACCATGCCCCAACCCGGAGCAGGCAAGTATCAAACCGTCTCACCAAATACCCCGACTCCCCGACACCGTGGTATGCCTCTGAGGGCAAAAAGCCCTCAGGAAGTCCTTGTCGGCCAGGGTACCCTCGACCTCAGGTATCCGGTAAGCTCTTGCGCGAGTCAGGACGTCACGGTGCTCGGCCAACCAGCGTTCCCTATTGGTCCCTGCCGCGAGAGACCTTTCGGTCCTCCTGACGCACAGTGTCCTGGATGGTGCTCGCCCCTGGGGCTAGTTGCTTTTTCAGGAACCGCACGATTCCCTGGAGAGTGGTGGTTCCGAGGAGGACGCAGCATTGTAAAGCCGTTTGGTACAGCCGTTTGTCGATACCTACTCTTCTCGACCCAGGTCCAGAGCAAATTGTATTCGGTCGAGTACAATGAGGATTTGGCTGAGCGCGCCATTCTGATCTCGAGCGCCCGATCCAGTTCTTTGTCGACCTCATCCATGGTTGGCTTTGGTGGCTCTTCCGGCTGCTCTCCACGCGTGTTCGGGTCGCTGGCTTCCCAAAGTTGCAGAGCTAACTGGTACTTTTCTGCACGTTGGTTCGCCAGGTCATCGTAGATCGATTCGAAAGTGGGTAGCAAAGCGTCTTTAAGGGTTGCTTTTGGTATGATTGGCGGCGCGTCAGGCGAGTCTGGGTTGACGTAGACGTCCCAGATACCCAGCCGGTTCGCGTTGAACCTGAGGTTGGAGTACCATGTTGGCCAGGAGTAGCGGTCAGTCAGTTTGACGGACTTCTCGAAAAGGTAGTCCTGGGCGTTGTCGTTGCCGAAAAGGTAGTCCTGGGCGTTGTCGCTGCCCATGATGGATTCGAAGCTCGAAAACGAGGGAGAAAGGACGATAAAGATAATAAGACAATGAAGGAATCGTAACGCTCACAGTAGTATGATGTTGATGTGCGCAGTGAAAACTAGGTTTTCGAACCTGCGGGAACCGGGCTCATAACTGTCACGCAGAAGCGGGAGCTGCAGAATGGACTTCCTGTGAGGAGAGCGCTACGGAAAGGTTGAAAAGAGTTCCTTGGTTGATACAAAAGAGAGTGAGCGAAGGTCGTAGTATATATACATGACAAAGGAGAGCTTAGTAATCTGTGTGGGCTGCGCCCTGTATGTGGCGACGCATGATTCAGGGCGCACATGACTCGCGACAGATGGTTTCCAAGGTTGATTTGCGCTGGACCTAACTGCTTCCTGTATTGTCAGTCGGCAACGGCAAAGAGTTGCTTGCTTGTTCTAGGAACTAAACAACGACCGCCTAACTAACCTCGACGACCAGCTTCTGCAACCCGCGAAAACCAGCACGCACAACTCTACCATTCGCCTGCAGACGTTTTCCCTGCCTCCGTCGGCGTTCCATCTGGCTGGGAGGTGGCTCACAAGCAAAAGCTACAGGCAGCTCCCAACACCTCTTGCTTAAGTTGTTCCACTTCCCTCTGTCCCCTCTCACACCCCTCATCTGTTCCTTGCCTCCCCGCCGCCCTTTCTTTCTGCTGCTTGATGTCCCTTGTTCGACAGGAGCTCATCTTCCCCTTCCAGCCCTGTGCTCTCTGTTAAGGAGGTATATTCAGCCGGTCGTCCCTTTGTTTGGGGTTCTCAACTTTGCTTGTCCGTTCAACTTCGACCGGGGGACTACTCCCGAGAGCCCCCGGTACGGGGTAGATGGGTTCGATCGGTGTGACCGGAAAGTCCGTGTCTGTTCCTATTCGCGTTAGTTAATCCAGGTTCCACAACGCAGCACAACAAAGCATACCAACCAAGAAATGGAAGGTCAAGTTTGTTGTCACTGCAGTGACAGCAAAGGTACCTGAGGGTAAAGACCGCCTTCCCTTGTAAGCCCTTAGATTGCACATATTTCCCTCTCTTCCTCCCCTGTCCCCAGCACTTGTATCGCACGGCAAGCGTTCCCACCCCTCTCCAGCTAACTGCGTCGGCGGTAGAATAGGGTTCTAACCTTGGTTCCAAACCTGTTGGTTAGTTCGAGCCGCTGCGGACCAGGAAGCGCCGGAAGTGGCATACACTTGCGGCCCATTCTCATACCCTGGCGCGCAGGTGAAAAAGTTTCGTTCCTCCTATCCTCGCCTCTCAGCTCCCCTTCCCTTTCTCCTATCTCTTTTTTTTCCCCCTTCTCTTTTCATCGTTTTGCCCCATCCCCTGTATCGCAAAGAATACCCTTCTCGTGCTTATGTGCCCTGCTTCCCATTTGCCCATTCATCAGACCAGAGTGGTACGATTCGAAGACATGTCCGGCTCGGAGGGATGCTAGATTTGGGAAAGGGCGGGGGTCGGGTTCTGTCCAGGCCGGCTTGCTGGTGTCGGGGCTACCACCACTACTCTCGTCAATCTTCCCGTACGCTGGGCTTAGCGCGCTGAGCTCTTTGAGTCAGTCTCCGTTCAGAGGGTTGTGAGCGGGCCGGTCGCGAACACTTGGTGGCGAGGTCCTGAAAGAGGATGGAAGAGGCTTACATCGCATGTATGGCTATTGTCAGCGTGACTTGGCCGCCGTGGTAAGCGCAAGATTCCAAAAGCAACGATGCTTCTCTCTCTTACTTGGATTGCTCCGCGTCGCACGTGCAGGCAGGCGCCGCACAGACTGGTCGGGTTGGATCTTTGACATGATCTTGGAGAACAGCCGAAATAGCGCTAGATCTTGAGGGGACTTTCTTGTTGTGTTCTTTTAGATTGATAGACCGGGTTCGTGTCGTCCCAACAGTATTTGATTCTTCAGTGTGGCAGAGGGCTACTTATTCCACCGACAGCGAGTCGCATTTAGAGACCAACTGCCAATCAGTGCCAGCCGTGTGCGCCAACCCAACCCGCAACCCTGCACAGTGCCTGCGAGGCTGTAGTAGGCGCAGACGGCGTAATAGGAGTCTGACAATAAGGATCATTAATACAACCACAAAACCGAAACTGTCGTGGGGGGTAAATCTCGCGTATTTATGCTAATCTACTGTGTTTAAAGCGTCTAATCCGGGTTCTTCGTTCGACTGTGAGGAGCGCAGCCCACCGAGATCAAAGATCGCAGCCCTGTAAAGCTCTCTCCTATTGTCCACCTTCTTCTCCCCTTTATTTTCCTTGCTCATCTCTGGTAAGCGTTTGATTCCGTGTTTATCTGACATTGTCTTTCCTCTTCTTGTATGCGTGTGCGTGTGTTCGTTAGGTACATGTACTTGCCACTCGTTGTCAAGTCCATTGCCCACTTTGCTCTTTGTCAGATAGCTTTGTCCAGCTCGGAGGGAGAATAGGCGAAAGAGCTGTAGATCGGCTTGTGGCCATGATAGGAGTCTCTATTTCCGGTGGGTGGGCCGGTCGGTCGTATAGTAGGGCAATCTCTAGCTCCATTCCTGTTAGTCATATTACCTACAGGTGGTCCAAGTCGCTAGTATCCTCTGGGAACTGGGCATGGAGGACAGAGCACGCTTACACCAATTTAGGTTTGCCATTCTAAGGGCCTACCGCCCTAGCCTCTCTCCTACACCTCTTTCGTCCACTTTCTCCATTTCGTACAGGTCTTCAGGTTCCGCTCGGTAGATTTTCCAGTGTCCCCCGAATGAAACCCTCTCTTGATTGTTGCTGTTCTTCTAGGGGGTAAGGTATGGTTGATTGACATCTTCGTCTGCTTCTTTGTCTGACGGCTGTGAGAGTTCGACGGGCATCTTTCCGCAAGAAGAAGTTGTTGACAGACAGAGTTTGAAAGAGTAACTTTCCCGCCGCATAAGGGATCGATCGATAGGATACGGGCGATTCTGCTTTCTTTCACGTTAGCTTATCAATCCAAACATGCTGGGCTCGTTCTGCACACGTGCCTATGGAAACAAAGCAGAGAGAAGGGAGCACACTTGCAGTCAAAGCAAAGAAACCCTCTCGCTCAACACTGGGTCTACTGCGACCGCTCTCCCTTCTTTTCCCGCCAGACCCGGCTAGAGAACAGAAGTCTCGAAGTTACGAAGCCCATCACCGGTTTTGCTTGCTTCTTGTTTCCCGCCGTTTCGCATCGTTTCTTCTCCCACCCTCAGCCGCGTGCCCTTCGCTTCCCTTTTCGTCTCTTTCTAGTCTTCCACATTTTGATTAATGCATCCATCTCATTGTCCGGCCGGGACTCTTCCCAGTCTTTCTGGTTATCGATGTAATCTTCCCTTCCCACGGAGGTGGATCGGTTTCTCTGCTGCATGTTCCGTTCGCTGCTGGAAGGTAGTTGATTCGACAACGCATTCGACACCGAGGAAGCTCTGTCCCATTTCGAGGAGACGAGGAGCAATTACAGAGCGGTTGACTAAGCGAGAGGGGCTTTCTTGGTCCTCGCTTTATAGTTGCTCTAGGTCCCGTCGTGGGTGTCATTCCTATTTCATTTCGGTTTCCATCCATCAGTTCAAGCTCCATTTACTCTTCATCGCCTCCCTGCGCTCCAGACCAGCTTTGAGGAAGGGACGCAAGACACTTACACTTGCGCTGACTCTTGGAACCTTGGATACATTTGAGCGATGTTCTGTAACGAGAGGAATCCATGTTTCCGCAGACCCCGAATGATCAAGGGCTTCTACCGGGTCGAGCCTTGCGAGGCTGGCCTGGCAGTTCACCGTCGAGCCTCGGGCTGCGAGCCACGATAGACAGGCTTGGGAGTTCGAATGAAAGCCACTGAAGCTTGCGATTTCATCCATTGGAATTTGTCGTTGTGCGAAAGGAGTTCCGGAGTTGATTTGCACCAATTATTTGATTCTTTCAGGGCCATCCCGCCAACACCGTGAATTTTACAGACCAACTGCCAGTCAGTGCCAGACGTGTCCACCTAAAATCACCGCGACACACAGCGGGCGCGGCTGTGATAGGCCCAGACAGCGCAGAGAGGAGATATGCAACCAGAGCCACGATGCATTCAGCTGGGGAATAGTATGAGGGACGTCTTTCGTATTTTGCTAATCTATTCTGCATAGATAACATACAGTCCCTTGCTGCTCCGCATTCCTTCCGACCTTGATTATCTCCTCACGATAACTCGTATACTCGAGGAGTCCCAAAACACCATGTCGGAAATGCACGACTTCCATATCGATACATGATCAAACGCCGTCGTCATTCCGTTCCTTCATATGCTGCCTCCAGGTCCTAGGCGAACATGCTTCCGAGATGACCAACCGAGCTGCCAAGAAATGACCAAACTAATCATACTTTTTTTTGGTTCTGTTGCAAAGGCATATCAGTGTGTGGCTCAAGTGCATGCGATAAGGAGTAGAGGGAAAGCAACCTTAACAATGATTAAGATCCTCCCAACCGCACCAGAGCACTAACAATGACATGTGCCACGTTGCCGGCGTAATACTTCACTCCTGATTGTTAGCAGCCGCCATAGTAGCCACAATGTCTCTGTTAACCGCCGCCATATCTCCGTTGGCCGCCTGGATATCACTGAATGTGCCGATGCGAACATGCGGGCTGTCGCGACGTGGCTCGTCCGTCTCATCCATAGCTTTGACCGACGCGGGTGTGAAATTCCGCGTGCGCTTTGTGCCTGTGCTGCCGAAGCCGTGGGCAACAGCCTTGCCCTTACCGCTGTTGCCGGCGACACCACTACCACTGATGCTGCTGCGGATGCCGCTTGAAGCGACGCGACTGTGGGCCTTGCAGTGGCCATGTGCATGGCTGTGGCTCTGACCAATGCTGCCTCCGTTGGAGCTCATGGCAGTGCTGCTCGAGGACTCGTCAGTGAAAGCCGCGGAGCTGGTGGCGGTACTAGTGCTGAGATTGCTTAGGTTTGAGGAACCAAAGTCCTCGGCGGAGACATTGCGAGACCCGGTGCTGCCTGCAGAGAAGGCAATCTGGGAACTCGGAGAGGACTCGTTATTGTTGGTTGGCCCCATGCTCGAAGAACCA
This sequence comes from Diplogelasinospora grovesii, assembly GCA_033297225.1. Lineage (NCBI taxonomy): Eukaryota > Fungi > Ascomycota > Sordariomycetes > Sordariales > Diplogelasinosporaceae > Diplogelasinospora > Diplogelasinospora grovesii. Next base: position 202,534 of record MU853790.1, on the reverse strand, counting down.
GCGGTAGCAGCCGCCGAGGCAGAATTGTTGATACCGGGGCAGGGTGCCGGTGCCAAGCGTGGCATCATGCTAGTCCCCAGATGTGACATGCCGAAACCCGTCTGCGAGCAGAACTTGCGTGCATCAGTGGCCTGGTGTGCATGAGGGGTTGACTGAGCCGAAGACGTATTCGAAGCAGGCATGGTCAGGTGGCGGGTCTCCTTGCGAGATCTGATGGTAGGGGCTGGAAGGGGAATGCTGTTGGGCTGAAGGCCATTATACGGCTGGTTCAGAAGCGAATTATTCAGGTCGGTAGTGGCCACCGACGGGAAAGTCATGGTTTGAAAGTTCCCTGAGGCGGTTGCCACTCCTTGCATAGCAGCGGTAGGAGTGTTGGTCGGAACCTGGAGACTCATGGGATTATCTTCAAGGCTGGCGCCTGAGAGCTGCATCAAATCAGACGAGCAGTGAGAGGGGACGTAGTCCGCCATGCTGGTGTCAGTGCTGGAGTGCTTGTGACCATTGTTGTTGCGAAACTGGTTGGCCCACTCCAGAAGGCTAAGGGCTGGCTGCTGCTGCTGACCGTAACCGAAATTGTCCATGCACTCCATATACCCGGTCGTGTCGCTGTACGGGCCTGCTGCAGATGAAGAAGGCGTAGAGCCTGTGGCAACACTCTTGGAGTGAAGAGGCATTTGGTAAGACGAGTTAGCAGCCTGCATACCCTGGAAGGCAGCCTGGGCCAACTGACTCATATGTGGAAATTGCATACTGCTCATACTCCCCATGTTGCCCGTAGTGTCGACATTGGCAAAGCTGCCGTATGCAACAGTCGGCTGGGTCAGCTGCGGATACAGACCTCCAGGCATCGTCGGCGTCGGGAAGCCGGTGTTCTGCATGTTCTTCAACATATGGAATCGCCCGCCAGGCGAGTGCGTGTGTAGGTCAGCCCCCTTGTCGGCATGAAACGTCGGTACCGAAGACTGCGAAGAGTTGAGCGTCCGCCGCCACATCAGAGGGTTCGGCCAAGCGACGCCATTGGCCTCGAGAATCTCTGGACGGTTCTGCGTTAGCAAGGAAGACCTTGGACCCCGGACTGCAAAGGAGGAGGACGGGGACAGTTGCTTACCTAGAGGAGCATGCTGGAAAGAGAACGCCACGACATTCTTGACGCGTTCCATGGGCACGGTAATTGAATCCCTGGGGAAGCCCTCGCTGATGATAATCTTGATTCGTCCGACATCGTCGCCAGCGTTCCAGTGATTCTGGAAGAGGAGTTCACGGCGAAAAGCAGGAAACTTGAGTGGCTCTAGATCGCCCGTCTTGGTGAACTCTGGAAGCCTGGCGTTAGCTATAGTCTATACGAGGGATGGATACATGGGATTGAAAACCATACCTGAAGTCGTGGCGATGATGTGGGGCCCGTTGAAATTCCGAGTAAAGGTTGCGGTTCTATGTTGCTGCGAGTCAGTTGAAGACTCGGAGTCTTCCTATCGCAAATGGAAGTGGGAACGCACCCAATGTGGTTTCCGTCAATAAACAGACGAGCTTCGTACTTGACAAGCTCGGTATGCTTGCTATAGGATCGCGTGAATTGGCTGATCTGAGGCACTCTCCAGTTGTGGATGGAGATTTGGAATGGAGCGCCAGCCTGCAAGCTTGGGACAAAGCACGTCATGACGGGCAAACCCATCAGGCCATGGATGTGGGAAAGCTCCAAGTCCGGTACGACATGGCATGTGACTTTGAATTCCTTGAATGGAATGTCGTGCTCTTTGCCGACTGGCAAGAGGATGATGTCCCAGTCTTCGTAACGCATCTTTGGGTTCTGTGCACAGGCGTGATGCTAAGGAAGGAATTGAATGATTGTCTAGAAGCGCTGGATGTAAATTGGATGCCGAGCAATGGAGAAGTCGAGTGACGGGAAGAGAGGGGGAAGAAGTTTGGGGCAGCAGACGGGGCGAGGTGAACAGAGGATAATTGGGGCAACCCAACTATTTGTATTCGGCGCGCGAAACTGAGAAAAACTCCGGCAACAGGCAGTGGCTATCTAGCTATCTGAGCGCCTGAGCAAGTTTCTTGCGTAAGTTCCTTCCCAGTAATGGGTAGAGGAGTTGGTAGCCAAGTGGAAGGAGGCCATCACTACCTTACGTGGTAGGTACTAGGTTCTGAATATGGCCAGCCTTACGTCAGTCGCCCGTGGATTGCGCGGGACAGTGGTCACCATTGGCTGTTCCTTGCGGGTCACACGAGTTCTCTCGGACATCTGGGCGTGGGTGAGCCAGTTTTATCTGTATCAGGAAGGCATCAATGGGCAGAGACCTCGGCACTCGCCAACAAGGACGGCCGAAACACGGGACACTGACGTCTGAAAGGGCAGTCTTGATGCTCACATCGGCAGGATGTACTGAGATCGAGGAATGCCTACCATTGCTCGTGCCCTGACATGTAGGGGAAGCAGCCAGTTAGCGCTTTCACATCTGGAAAGTACCTGAACCATGACTTCCGTTTGGCATATTATCCTTCACTGTTGCTCTTGGGTTTGTTACAGTGCGATCAAAGAGGCAGCTGCGCGAGCTCCCGAGCCGCTGTGATGGAAGGCAATGTGTTTCACTCGCCACTTGGGGGAAGAGTTGGGAGGCTGGTGCAAATTATTACATAGGCACGCAACTAAAACAATTAGCAAAGCGATGAGTCTTTTCGGTGCTGAAGGCTATCAGACCTTTGTACTTCAATCATGGTGCTTGGTGGCTGCAGTCAGAGCTGAACTGGGTCAATCGATGTCACGTGATGGTTGCGAATAGCAGACACCGTTGGACCCACATCAGCATTTGAAGTTTACCATATTTAACTACGCCTCAAAGATCTTATGTACAGTTCCACTTTCCGCTCTCCTGGCTTTCACGGGTCTTCATCACCGATTGCTCTCGCCTGCAAGTTCATGTCAGCACCAGCTGTCTGAGCATTGAAAGCCCTGCACAGGGAAATTAGAAACTCACCCTTACGGCACCAGCGCCACCGAGCTCCTTCTCCAGGCCGCCCTCAAACTCTCTGGGGTAGCTAGGCTTGTCAGGATAGGTGAGCTTCACCATGTAGCAGACGCTGAGGAAAACGCCAATGAAGGCGCCGATCTGCATGAGTCCCTTTCCAGGTGTAACCCAAGTATACTCGTACGGGGTGAACATGCCGAGCACATCGTAGTCTTCGTGCACCGGCTCTCCATAGTTCCTTCGCTCTTGCTTGTCCCACCAGTCAGCATGAGGATCGCGGAATTGGCGCTTGATACGCGGGGGATTGATGTAGCCGCCATTCTGCGCGAAAAATTGTCAGCGGACGCGCGACTCCCGAGTTGACCGGAATATGCTACACACCATGTCCGGATCTTCGGCGTCAGTCAAAGCAGGCTGGTCCGGGTACCTCTCCTCCAATTTGTCTCTGCCGGTGATGGAGTCGGGCAAGAATGTTCGTTGTTGGATCACGGGTAGTCTTTTCGCGGGAAGCGCAGCGAGTCGGAGGGGCGACGCCCTCGCAATTCGACGGGACAACATCTGCGCAATTGTCAGTGATAGCTCGACTCTTCACGCGAGTAATTGACACGTGCCTTGGCTGAGGTGAAGGCCGCAATGCAGTCGAATTGCAGGCGAACTTGCAAGTTCAAATGACGATCGAGCGAAGCTCCAGTTTGAGGTCGTGACCGCAGATGCCGCTGATTGGTTACGGGTTCATGCCGAGGATCACCCGACAGTTTTTTGACGCCTTAGGCAGAAACCAACTGTGAGCAGCTCAACCCCTGGCATTCGCCCTCCCGGCTAGTGCTGCCTCGTCGATTTTTTTGTCGGTTCTCAAAGTTTCGCTGATAACTCAGTTTTTACATATATAACACGCCGCAGCCAGCCCCCCAAGCTGCTGAACATGCTGAAACTCGCACAGGACAATCTCTGAAACTCTCCGGCTCTTCTGACGCTATTTTCATCAACTCAAATGCCAGTTTCGTTGAGATCTCGGTCTCGTTAGACTCTCCCTGTCGCTAGTTACTATGACAGAGACCGCGTCGCCCGAGCCAACACACGCAAACTCGGCTGCCAACAAAGGCGAAAATGGCCACCACAATGAGCAAACACCCGCGTCCGACTGCGAATTTGCCGATACCGTCAAGACAGAGGATGAGAAGCTACTGGAAGAGGATAGCCAAGAAATCCGAGGTCGTCAAAAAGCCGAAGACGATCAAAACTCGACTGGTGACAGCGCCTTGGTTAATGGCTCCACGCGCGAGTCAGATAATGCAGACGATGGACCACCTGCGAAACGGCGCCGAGTTGTTCGGGACACCACGCCAAATAACTCGATCCGGAAGCCGAAACTTGAGTCACCGCCTTGGAAGAAGATACAGGCCGAAGGGCCATCGTCATTCACCGAAGGCGGTCGGCGCAAATCGGGACGCATCAATACAGTGCCGTTGGAGCTGCAACGCGGTGACAAGAGAATAACAAGGAGATCACTTCACAGCCAGCAGGCCAGTCCGCCCAAAAACAAGTATGCATCGACGAACGGTCATAGCTCCGCACTCCACTCGACATCATCCCCCACTGCTGCTTCGAAGCGCCCAACGTCATCAGGCAAACACATGCCTTCCAAGATAATACCCTCGAAGGCACCGCCGCCGACGAAGGTGCAAGCTGCCAAGGCCCAGGTACGAAAGCCCGCAACACCGGACACCAGGTCCAGCGCGAGAACTCGCCGGAGGTCACCATCGCCGAACCGCCCCACCACGCCCCCGAGGCCCGCCGTCGGCACGCGACGTTCTGCCCGTCATGCGCGAGAAAGTTTTGGAGATGCAGCAGAGGGCACGTCTCCTGCGGGTGTGCGCACCACCCCGCGCATCAAGATACGAGCTCGACCTCCGTTAACGGTCCTCCCCCTCGTCCATCGCGACCAGGCAAACATACGGACCAAGCTTGCGCCGAGCTTCGAAGAATACTTTGACCGAGCACTCCATATTCCGGTGGAGGAGGGTGGAATGCTGACTGCTGATGATGGGCCGAGGTACACCGATGACATGGCGAGGAGCGATGCTCAAGTCATCTTGCGAATAGAGCAGGAGGCAGAACCTGGCGGGCTCTTGGCGGGAAACAAGTGCTCCGTTTTTGAACCTGAGCCTGAGGAGGAACCGCCGCGGCAGTGGGCGCACATGGATCATCTCACGAAGGCTGCAACTAACTTCAGGAAATTGATGCTCGTGGAGCAGCAGCGCCACCGTGCCACCGCCAAGCGCCTTGCCATTGCCTGCGAAGCTGAGTGGAGGCGACGTAACCCCCAGCCCAAGACTGCCGAGGAGATCGAGCTCGAGGAAAGAGAAAGAGCGATCGCAGGCTGGCGTCTTGTGACGAGAGCGATCATGGGCACGTGGGATAATGTCAAGGCCGAAATAAATCGGCGGCGCTTGATAGAATGGGAAGCTGAAGAGCAGCGCCGTGTCAAGGCGGCGCTGAACCAGGCCGTCAACCTTTCGGAGCAAAAGCTGCAGGCAAGACAAGCGCGTCTGGATACCGACGATATCTCCGACGACAACGAGGAGGATGAGGACGAGGACGACATTGATGAGATGGCAACCGATATGGACGATGATGACGTCGACTCTGAGGCTGACGGGGGCTCTCTGAACGAGAAAGGAGAGGACGAAAGCAACATGTCTTCGTCGGACGATGACGAAGATAAGGACTCTGTCTTGTCCGACGAAGGTCTCACACAAGAGCAGTTACGAGCAAAGTACGCAAACCTGCCCGATCTCGGCGATTCAGAAGCCCCGGAGGGCGCCAAAAAGCCGCAGGTCGACGAGGAGGACGATGCGAGCGGGGCGTTGGACGACGATGACACGAGTGACGAATCAATTGATATGGATGACGACCTTGGGTCCACGGAGGATGAGTCTGATGGGGAGGAGGACGACGACGACGACGACGACAAGGGTGGCAATGACGGGTCGGATGGCGACGCCGAGGACTCTGAAGATGAGCCCGCCGGTCTGCTTGGCCTCTTCTTCAAGAAGTCAGAGCTCAAGAAGCTAAAGGAGGAGGAGGTCAAGGAGGCCGATGTGGACATGGCCGACGCAGTTGATGCGCCTGTTGATGGCAAGCCATATATTAATGGCATCGAACGCGAGGCCGCGGCCATTGGTCAAGACCACCCATCTGGCCCCAAAGGCGATATCGAGGGAGAAACAACGCCGGGCACACTTGCGACTGCGCCAACAGAAAAACAGCCCGTGGAAGACAACGTCCTCCGGGCTTCGCCAACTCGAACATCGCGCAAAGGACAGGATGCTGTGGAATCTAGAGAGGACATTTCCATGGTTGACGCGTCTGCGGCAACTGAGCTGTCCCACCCAGAGACCCCTGAAATAGAGATCACGGATGCACCAGCCAACCCCCTGAACCACAGCCCGGAGACCGATGCAGTCACCAACCTCCAGAGTCCATCTCGCAGCCAATCACCGCCCACGTCTGACACCAAGCCCTCGGACATCGAGACCGCATCTTCGGTTTCGGGGCTCAATGCGGCAAAGCACGACGATAGCCGGTTGGCATCACCTCAGCCGACTGGCCCGAAAACGGAGATTCCCTTTCTCTTGCGCGGAACGCTGCGTGAGTATCAACACTATGGCCTTGAGTGGCTTGCCAATCTGTATGCCAACAACACCAATGGGATTCTTGCCGATGAGATGGGCCTTGGGAAGACCATCCAGACCATTGCTTTGCTCGCGCACCTCGCCTGTCACCACGAGGTGTGGGGACCCCATCTTGTTATCGTCCCCACCAGTGTCATGCTCAACTGGGAAATGGAGTTCAAGAAGTGGTGTCCGGGCTTCAAGATCCTGACTTACTACGGCAACCAGGAAGAGCGAAAGAGGAAGCGACAGGGCTGGACCAACGATGACGTGTGGAATGTTTGCATCACGTCATACCAGATGGTGCTACAAGACCAGCAGGTGTTCAGGCGCAGGCGTTGGCACTACATGATTCTCGACGAAGCACACAACATCAAGAATTTCAGGTCTCAGCGATGGCAAACCTTACTTGGCTTCAACACGCATTCGCGATTACTCCTCACCGGCACGCCGCTACAGAATAACCTCACCGAGCTGTGGTCTCTCTTATACTTCCTAGCGCCCCCGGAAAATGGCGAGGGTGGCTTTGCTGATTTGCAAGAGTTTCACAACTGGTTCTCGAGGCCCGAGTCACAGATTTTGGAGAGCGGGCGGGAACATTTGGATGATGAAGCACGGGCCATTATCTCCAAGCTGCACAAGGTCTTGCGACCGTATCTCCTCCGGCGATTGAAGGCAGATGTCGAAAAGCAGATGCCTGCCAAGCACGAACATGTCGAGTTCTGCCGGCTTTCCAAACGACAGCGCGAGCTGTACGATGGCTTCTTGTCTCGGAACGAGACTCGGGAAACGCTGGCCTCTGGCAACTACATGTCCATCATCAACTGTCTCATGCAGCTGAGGAAGGTGTGCAACCATCCCGACTTGTTTGTCGACCGACCAATCATGACTTCTCTTCGCATGCAGCGATCTGTGGCCGCGGATTTTGAGGTGCAGGAGAATATGATCCGGAACCAGTTGTTGGCCGAGAAGCCAATGAGCGTCGTCAGTTTGAAGTTCTTGAACATGATTCCGACAGCCTACGAAGACATGTCCAACATCCACGCCGATCGCATTGCCCAGTTGAGCGCTCCCCGGACTCTTCTTGACCTTCGGGAGACACAGAAGGCGCGAGCCAACAACGCTTACACCCCCTTGGATCCAGTCACGGTGAAGTCGAACTTGGTGTACTTGGAGAGCGCTGCACGGTGGGGCCGCTTCGAGGAACTTCAGCACCGTGTCTACCTGGATGCACTCCGCCGCCAACAAAGGCCCATTTACGGGAAACGTCTCCTGGATTTCTTGACGCTAGGTACGGAGTCGCGGCCGCACAAGCAGCGGCCCAAAATTCCACACAAGATCATGAGTTGGTTCGAAGAGGACTCGTTCCTGCTGCGCAATGCGATTCCTACTTTACAACAGCGCGCCGCGTCAATGGAGATGACCGTCACCAAATTCGCCTGCGTAACCCCCGCTGTCGTGACGGGTGATTTGAGCAAGTACTTGCTCGGGCAGAGAGGCATCGAGGCGTTCGAAGAGGCCAACCTGAGGCTCGCGGCGCCCGTCAAGCATGCGCCTTACATGCCGAAGGAGTCGCCACCGGATCCCTGGCACGAAGCGCGTATGCGGCTGACGATCCAGTTCCCCGACAAGCGCCTCCTCCAATACGACTGCGGCAAGCTGCAGGCCCTCGACAAGCTCCTACGCAAGCTGCAGGCCGGCGGTCACCGGGCGCTGATCTTTACGCAGATGACCAAAGTCCTCGACATCCTCGAGCAGTTCCTCAATATCCACGGGCACAAGTACCTCCGCCTCGACGGCGCCACGAAAGTCGAGCAGCGCCAGATCCTGACAGACCGCTTCAACCACGACCCACGCATCTTGTGCTTCATCTTGTCCACCCGGTCTGGTGGTCTGGGAATTAACCTCACGGGAGCCGACACGGTCATCTTTTATGATCAGGATTGGAACCCAGCCATGGACAAGCAGTGCCAGGACCGATGTCACCGAATCGGCCAGACCCGGGACGTGCACATTTATCGCTTGGTCAGCGAGCACACGATTGAAGCCAACATTCTGCGGAAAGCCAGCCAGAAGCAGATGTTGGATGACGTCGTCATTCAGGAGGGAGAGTTTACGACCGACTACTTCAACAAACTCTCTGTCAGGGACGTGATTGGCAATAACGGGGAGGTCATTGCGGAGAATGAGGACGACGTGGCTGCCAACTTGGCCATGGACCGGGTTCTCGGTGGCGTCAACGAGAAAGAGACTCCTCGTAACGTTGGACGTGTGCTCGAACAGGCTGAAGACAAGGAGGATGTCGCTGCTGCACGAGTGGCGGAGAAGGAGATTCAGCAGGACGATGCGGACTTTGAAGTCGACCAAGCAAAGTCTGGTGTTTCAAGCGCTGCCGCCCCGACGCCAAGAGAGGGTACGACAGATCCTCTGGCGGTGCCAGACGAAGTTGCTGCTGCAACAGAAGAGCTGGCGGAAGTGGAATACAATGCATTCGGGGCGAAGATGCATAACATCGACGACTACATGCTGAAGTTCATGGCTACCGCGCTGGAGGGGACACCGTTGGAGCTACCCAAGGATAAGAAGAAGAGCAAGAAGAAGGGCAAGGATATGAGGAAGCGGTAACTTACCCACACCTACCTGGGTTCATGTTGGGTTTTTAGGGTGTCCGTTGTATTATAAGATTAAGGCATATCATATGGTGTGTGCGTGTTTACTGCTTTGGATTTCTATGGTTTACAACCAGGGGTGCTGGGGTGCTGAGGCTGGCGTCGGGCGTGTGGTTTGTGGTTTGTGAAAGGTAGAAGGTTTACCATTTCGGGTGGTTATTATTATCATTATAAGGTTTTGGGTCGTTTTTTTTTTCCTTACAATGCATGGGTGTCAAGAGTAAAGAGTTATCAATCAGCAATGTCTGGCATTAGAGTGAGATGGCAATGGCAAAGAAAGGCATTTCGGTCGGTTGGTTCAAGAAAAAGGAAAGGAAAAGAATTGGAAGGTTAGCCGGGCTTTGTGTGGTCAAACAAAAGGGGTCACATCAATAAATGGTAGCCAGCTCACTGCTTGCATTACTTCTTCTTTTTCGTAGTCTATATAGTGGTTTCAAAGTGTGTGTAGCGTTGTAGGAAGCTACAAACGGAATGGGAAAGATGAGAACCGCATTTCACCGCAGACAAAGCCGTGAATGTGATTAGTGGTGGGTGGAATACAGAAAGGGATCGGGTCGGGTCGGATATTCACCAGAATGCCAAGATGCCAGACTACGTACCCTAAGAATCTTGGAACTTCATGCTAAACGGACGCATCAGTGGGATGAGTGGGCAACTGGTGTGTGCGTGACCGTGAACAAGGGTCAACCACAAGTAGCAGTGTAATCTGCAACCGCAATTGAATACCGTCAAAAACTGCCTACGCAACCGACCGGTAACGACCGAAAAGTACCTATAACTGTAACAGCTTAGGTACCTACATGTACCTACAGGTAATGATAGTAACGACAGTTGTTGGGATGCACTACTAGTAGAACTTTGCCTCGTGTGTGTCTTCCAGTTGCCCTGGATTATAATTACACGCTCACGTCCACCTCCTCCGATTTTGCCAATTGGGTTAAAATGATGGATGCATACATATGCATGGAAGACACGCGACTCGGACAGAATGGGGATTCGGGAAAGGGAATGAATGTTCAGCAGATACCTACCTAGTCTATGTCCCGTCCGTTTTAATATTAAGGAGAACGACGAAATAATAGGACTCTTTTTAATCATTTCAGTGGCTGGCGTCGGGACGCAGGGGGATTGGAAGAAAAACATCCCCACACACCCGTCTTTATTTTAGAGGATGCGTCCGGTATCTGTATGTACGTCTGTAGTGATTGCGTTGTTCCACATGGTGCAGTACACCTGGCGCAGCCTGCAGGCTGCAAGAATCCTAATCGGGCCAAGATATGCAAAATAAAGCCAGCTGAAAAAGGTTTAATGCAAAAAAAGTGGCTTGCGTCTGGGTTACCGTTCCACGAATGATGAATCTCGAGTTCATCTGCGGCCTGCAAAAAGAAACCCCAAATGCCAAACCCAATCACGCACGTCTTGGAGAAGATATGGGACTCCCACATATTAATCTTAAGACCCAAGATGCTAGACCATCCTCCTCTCTTCTAATTACCTACCTTGCCTGGTTCTCTCGCTAATAATTCTGCCGACTGCCGTCATAACATCCACGTTCTTTTAAAATCTGAACGTACCTGTACAGGTACTTTACAGCAGTATGGGTATAGGCAGGTTTACCGTCTCCGACATACTCTTCGGCGGTCTCGTCCAGCTCGTGACGCTACCCTACCACCGGTTTTTTACGTACAACACCCTCCGACCGGCGCAAGAGATCGAGAGACTCGCCCGTACGGGGGGCAGCATAACACAGCGCGACGACACGCCGGGCCGGGAAGCTCTCTACACAGTACTGGTCGGCTGGCGCGCAAGGAAGAAGGATGAACTTTCCTTCGTGGCGCTTGCTGTAATTATGTCCCACACTCACTACCATTGTTTGTTTGTATTATCTGGCTGATTTTGGGGGATAGGCGACGGTGCTGACAGCAATCGTGACGGCGTCCTTCTCGTGGCCCAATGTCGGCGGCTCGTACTGGGTCGGCCCGGCGTTCTGGTACGCTTCGTTGTCGACGTCCATCTGCGGCATCTTCTTGTCCGCACAGCAGCTGTCTATGCTCAGCCTTATTGGTGAGCTTCCGGCTGGAGGATACGAGATGATGTCGGCGAGGATGTTGGAGAGACATTTGAATCAGATGCTCGCCCACAGAAAGAAACAGGGGCTGAGACGGCTGGTTCGTGAGACTGCTGCTGCAGAAGAAGAAGAAGAAGGACGAGGTGGAGAAGCACAAAATGAGGGGAAAGAATGGACACTGTGCTGGAGGCTGGTGTTTACCTGGCAGTGTCCCATGATGTTCATCGCTTATGCAACTCTGTTTTACATCATCGGGTTGACGGTGGTTGTTTGCACGCCGCTGATTTGGGAGGACTTTGGACCGAACTCATACGTAAGTCTTTCACGAGAATACCGGAGAAAGCAAGGAAAGAGACGAAGGGGAGCTGACAACGGCAGATTGCTGTCGCGTACATCGCTACGATGGGACTCACCTGGGGTCTATTTGCGTTTTGTTCGCTTGGTGGTTACAACGCTATTTCGCTGCGTGAGGAAGGGGATGAATCTCCATCGGAAGAGAGTGGGCCTGGGTCTTGCAACGATAGAGGAGCTGAGAGGGGTCAGAGAGACGGTAAAACGCAATGAAGAGATGCAGGCTAATAAGCTGGGAAAGCTACAGGTACATGTATATACCTCTATACCTCGAGCGGAGTCTGGTAGGTCAGCATCATTCATGTTTAGCTTGGAGAGCTGTCAACGAAGCTCTCTGGAATCACGCCGTCTTGGGTGGTGCTTGGCATGCAACCTGCTTCCCTCCCTCCCAGCTGAACGGAGTGGGCCCCCGATAGCTTCCAAATGTCACCCAAAGGAGGGAAAGTCGTGAACCATCTTAGGAAATGTTTTCTGCTTGGTTCACGAATCAGGTTGTCGTCGCCTTCATCGTCCTGCGCCAAGCCACAGTTTTATCGACCATGTTGTATTGGACGAAGCACTCAGCTGGAGGAGATAACACCCTACGATACCACCACACCCTTGTAAACCCCCCGTGCGTGACGAATATGCGGCCCGTTCAGATGCGGCCCTGATGTGCCCTCCGCCAGTGTTTGATCGCCAGGAGGCCAGTGCCGCGCCGTTTGAATTCGCACAGAGGCGCTCGAATCTACCATATTGAACGGTATTCCCTACTAGTAGTTGGCCCCTTTCTACAGACAGAATGCGAAGGTTCATAAACTCACTGACACTGGTCAGCAACCTGCAGCAGGGTTACCAACAGGGCGGCTACGGAGGCTATCCCCAACAGCCCGGAGGAGGAGGATGGCCTAGCCCAAACCCCTTTGGAACTCAGCCAGCAGCAGCCCCACAATCCACGACCCCCTGCCCCCGCCAGCAACCCCAGACCGGCCATCAAGACTGTATCGGCCTATGACTCTTGTTGACGATGAACCAAGACGGTCGAGGCTCGACACGATATATCCCTCCCGACATGGAAGCTTGTCACCAATAACAATCAGCTCACGGCTGAAACTCGAGCACTTCCGGTGGTGAGGAGGCAGGTGTAGTATACTATACAAAGATTCTCACCGACAGCAGCTGCTTCCGGGATAGACAGTGTGTGGGAGCTGCGCGATGAATATACAGACGGTCTGTCCTGCCGTTGCTCCTGGGTTTGTACTCCTCCAGGAACCCAGGGATACTACTTGTGGGCTGGTCCCGTCGGATCACTACGACGATACACGAACGATGGAGATACAGCATCCCAGCATCTGATGTCATTCGTTGTCGAGAAAGGAACTATTGGCGGGTCTGGCCCCGTAGGGAGCCACGCACATAATCCACTGTGGAGCGCCCCTCACTCCGACAAGAAACTAGAACGCGAGAAGGTAAAATGGCAGAGCAGAGGTTTGCAATGCCAGTCTCCATCAAATATAGAAAATTTAGCTCTCTAATCCGTCTTGGTCCGTATTGCTCCAGTCCAAGGTGCATCTGTAAGTGCTGCATGCATATGTATATGCAGTGAAATGTCTCACAAGAAACGAACCTGCATAATCTGCACAACAAGCGTGTGTGAGACGGAGATAGTGTGGATCGGCGCTAGCAAAAATGCTTGATCTTTGCGTTGCCAACTCCCGTAGCGTGTGGCCTGGACCGTTGACCGTTGGGCATTTTGTGGAGCCTTCCTGCAGATCGATCTTCTGGATCTTGCATATCTCACTCAGGTACCTGCTCCACCAGGCCGACCATCTCCACATATAGCTCACCGTTATCCAATCGAAGCTGAATCGCGTGTCTATCGATGGAGTAGAACGCGTAGCGGCATAACCAGAGCAATCTAGCTCCTCCCTGCCAATCTACCCGTCTCTGAGCTTGCCGGCTCCAGACCGGCGTCCGGCACACCGGCAGCACGCTGCAAGGTACGCGAAAATGCCGTCACCATCACCCTTCATCTCTGGTGGAGTCTCCCCCCAGTTCTGATTTCTGTCAGTCGTTCTTTATTTTTAATATCCTTCCCCGGTTCGCTGTCTTGTGGGGGTGCGCTTTCTCTTGTTTCTTTGTCCGTCCGTCCGTCCGTCCGTCCATTCGTTTGAAACGCAAGGCAGGTAAGAAGTGGGAAACGGGAACAAATTCAAGATGGACATCGAGAAGCTCGCGGCTGTTTCTAGGCCGTTTGTGGAGGGGGCCAAGGCACGGCGCAAGAATTTCTTGTATATCTGGATCGCGGTCAACTGTCTGCTGTCACTATGGCTCATCGGGATGACCAAACAGCACCGCCACACCACTGCAACCCCCTCAGCCATCAGTATCATCGACACGACCAACGTCGAGGTTCAGCAGCAGCAACAACAACAGCCAGTTGTCAACAGTGGGAAAGCCCATGATCTTGATGCATCGTCGGCGGCACAGATCGACACCACCACCAGCACCCCTTCAACCTCCTCCTCCCTCCTGGCCCCCTTAAAACCCCAGTCCCAGTCCCCGATGGAGTTCGGCACGAAAGTCGCCGTGATCATCGAGACTCGAGTATCCGGCAACCTGGTCCCCGTCATGCTTCATTTCATGCACGTCCTCGGTCCCGGCTGGAAGATGGTGCTGTACACGCTCGAATCCGAATGGATCCTGCCCGCCAGCACCCCCTTCCGCCACGCCGTCGACAGCCGCCGCATCCTGATCCGCTGGCTGCCCAGGAACACCTCCTTCGCGTCCCACCACTCCGTCTCCGTGTTCCTGACCCGCCCCTGGCTGTGGGAGCAGCTGCACACCGCCGACCGGATCCTCATGTTCCAGCGCGACAGCATCCTGTGCACGAACGCCCCGCAGACGGTCGACGACTTTCTGCAGTACGACTTCGTCGGCGCGCCGATCGGCGCCAGGCACGGGCACGGCTACAACGGCGGCCTGTCCGTCCGGAACCCGAAGCTCATGCTCTCGATCGTCACGAACGAGTCGCTGTCGTTCGACGAGGACGCCAAGAGCGGCAGGAACCAGCTCATGTTCGAGGACCAGTGGTTCTACACGCAGATGACGGCGCTGGGCGTCGACAGGGTGAACCTGCCGAGCCCGGACGTGGCGAGGACCTTCGCGGTCGAGACCATCGACTACGACAACCCCTTGGGGTATCACCAGCCGGACAGGTGGCAGGAGAAGAACCTCGAGAGGATCAAGGACTGGTGCCCCGAAGTGGGGATGCTCATCGCGCCGAGGTATCACTAGCACTAGCACTAGCACCCATCTAAGAAATAAAAATAAAAAAAGAAGAAGAGGGGATTGCTTGGGTGGTTTTTACACACTGGAAATGGCACACTGGCGAAACGGCGTTTAGGGATGAGGTTCTGCGGTCTGCGGTCTGCGGTCTGCGGTCCAGAGGGTATGTATGTACCTGTAGGTGAGGGTAATATACTCTGGTTGACGGTTCACTAGTATGATTAATTAGGTGTTTGTTGCTGTGGTGCGTGTACCTAAGGTAATTAATTGGTTTGGTTGGGTTGACCCGTTAAGGGAAACGGACTACTACTCCATACAAGGTACATGTACATACCTCCTTGTATGGCCATAGAGGGTGAGAGCCCCGTATAGTCGGATGCCCAGCCTTTGTAAAGCTCCTTCGACGAGTCGAGTAGTTTGGGAATGCTGCTCAAAATGGGAGGTAAATTTCTTCTAAAGCTAAATACCGGCCAGAGACCGATAGCGCACAAGTAGAGTGATCGAAAGATGAAAAGCACTTTGAAAAGAGGGTTAAACAGCACGTGAAATTGTTGAAAGGGAAGCGCTTGTGACCAGACTTGCGCCGGGCTGATCATCCGGTGTTCTCACCGGTGCACTCTGCCCGGCTCAGGCCAGCATCGGTTCTCGCGGGGGGACAAAGGTCCTGGGAACGTAGCTCCTCCGGGAGTGTTCATAATGTAGCAGAGCAAGGAGGAAGAAATCAAAACATACCGTGCCTACCTATGTACCTACCTACCTTACTTATGAAGAGGCAAGGTTATATGATCTTTGCGTATGCACCTGTACCTACTAGGAGCGCCTTTTTTCTAGAGGGTGTGTATCATTCATCGATTGTCTGTCCCGTAACGTAGCTACAATGTAAGGTAGGTAAAAAGGTATGAGGTATATGGTCAAGAATGGGAAGAAGAAAAAAAAACAAAGTGAAGAGTGTGACTTCTGGCGAAACGCCCCGCTCTAAAGTACAGGTAACATGCGTAAAGGGAACGAAAGAAGAAGTAGTAGTGGGTTATCTTGCCATATAAAACACACACACACAGAAACGCCGCCCTGAATAAAACGAAACAGAAAACCACCCCCCGGCCCAAAAAAAAAGAAATCCAGCGAGGGATTGCCAACAAAAGCGAAAAACCATGGGCAACGGATTTTAAGTAGTGTCAGCTCAGGGTGAGTCTATCAACCTGGAGTCGCACACTCTCCAGCCATTCATGCTCTATTCTTCTCCGTCGCATCTCTTCTGCCTCCTCGACCGTGCCGTGCTGGCGCATCAGGTCCTCGAGGTGTATGGCCCAGATGATGAACTGCTCGTTGGTCGACAGATCGAGCCCTCGCCTACCCCACTCAAAGACTCTCGGCCAGTCCTGCTGGGTCTCGTAGTAGTCGTTCAGCCAGCCGCAGTACAGGCATTCGAGCATGCGTTCCCAGAGTTTCGGGAAGTGGTGGCCGGCGGCGATCTTGGCCTTGATGTCCTCCAGCAAGGCCTCGCAGCGCGGGGCAAAGTCGTCGGAGAAGTTGCGGTGCAGCCACTGCTCGGCCAGCTCGTCGCTTTCGGGGCTGTGCACGAGGAGATGCTGCGCCCAGTACACCGACTGCGCTTCGAGACGGATCATGTAGTGTTCATGCGGGTCCCGGCTGATCTGCGACAGCGGCGTGCCGTTGTCTACCGTGCGTTGGCACGCGAGATACTGATTCCTGGCCCACATGCGTGTGCGCTCGAGCATCTGGCCCAGGTTGTCTATCGTGTCCGAGTTGATTTGTGACAGGATCATGATGTACCGCATTATGTCTTCGGGGCGGTGTAGCAGCTCGGCAAAGGAAGCGACGATCTCGGTGAAGGGATGATTGCCGAATCTCAGGGTCGCGAGGCGAGCGAGGTATTGGAGGTAGGCGGCCAGAATGTCCTGTCTGTTGGACTCGAGGAGCAGGTGCGGGACGAGGAAACAAAGGTCGGAGAAGGACTTGATGTTTGGTTGCATGATTTTCCGCTCGATTTGGAGGAAGGCGAGCCGCAGGACACGCCCGCCCTGTACGTTCTCCCTCGCATCGAAAAGGTCCATGGCGACCTTGAAGTATCTATAGCATGGATCGTCAAACAACACGACGACATCCTGCTTGCACTGGGCTGGATCTGTGTCGATCAGCCCGTGGAGGTAGTGGCGGACAGCCGTCAAGCCGGCTTGCATGGCCCGGGATCCACCGTTTTGATGCATCATCGGTGACACAAAGCTGTCGATGGTAGCGTGATTTTGCAGCACCATGAGGTCCATGTCTTGGTCGCCGGGTCCTTCTTCCGGACTCCCTGCCTTGCTCTTGAGTCGCGGCTTGTTCTTCACGTTGTATTTGAAAATGTTCCATCTGGAGAACTGATTCTTGAACATCTTCGGCCTGTGAGACAGCAAGTTTAGCCGACTGCTCCTGATCAGAAGGGAACAAGGCAAGGAAAACTCACGTTGCTCTAAAGTCGTGTTCTGTCTCCATGATGACAATCACGTCCCGGAGTATTCGATTCTGCGTGATGTATAGGTCGGTGAGGATCTCCTTAAAGGGCTCCCAGTCATCCGGTGTCCGGGGTATCTTGACCTTGCCGGTCAGATTCGGCCGATGACTGCTCAGAGATGATGAGGCCGTTGACCTCGAGATAGCCCTGCTGGCCTTGGTGATTTGCTGGTGGGTCAGGCTTGGGCGGGTTGATTCCCGCTTCGATACCCCTGATGCTGCGAAGCGACCCTTGTACATGTGTTTGAAAGGTCGTTCACGCGTGACGAGCAGGCGCTTGTCGTCGGCCGGCGGGCTCTCTGATTCTTCCTTAACGAACACAGTCTCTGCCTCGTCGCTGTCGAATGTCAGGCCAGGTACCTTCTCCTCATCTCCGATAGTCAGCGGCGACCCCATCGGACCGCTGTCCGGAGTGCCGGTCCCACTCATCGTGCCGGTCTCCTCTGCCTCGGAGCTGTCGAGTGGGATAGTAACCTGACGGAGGTCGATTGAGTCTAGGTTGGCTGGAAGAAAACTATTGTCCCCCGGAGATGCCGGAAATAAATCCATCAAGTATACCGTGTCGTGCCTTCCACTTTTCTATCACTGTAGAACGACGGACCTAACTATTATGCCCCGTTATGAGAGGCCGCAGATGTGGAGTCGCAGGCGGCGGACAGACAATCTGAGACACCAGACATGTTCTACCCATAGACGCTACGCGACAGAAGGCGCCTCTAGACGATGCGCGGACGTGATTCCGGTGAAAGCTAATGGAATGGCCCCAAAGTCGCAGTGACTATGCACGCCGATGCACAACGGGATTTCCGGGCTTGCTGATGACAGGTCGCTAGAATGACGTGGGCAGAGAAGGCGGCGCAATTTCAGAAATTGTCGGGCCACCCCCCACCGAATCCGAGCGCCACCCCCAAGGATTCGAAATCCCCGCTGGAAATCCGAAGCGAGTGTTTCGCTGCCGGGATCGCGTCTGACTGCCGAAAAAAAAGCCCGCGTTGGTACCGCCAAGGCGAGCGTTATCTCCTTTGAGATCTGTCAGATGTGGAACTCCGACGCCTTACATTGTGCTGCATGTTCCCTAGGAAGAGAGCAGAACGAACAGCAGCCGATCTAGAGGCTTTCTTCTTTCCTACCTCATCCAATCCGGGTTTCCCCGCATTTCTTCTTTTCCAGCGACAATGCGGAGTGCCTCGGCTACCAACAATGAGAGACAGGGTTGTTAAAGGACCGTTGACAATAGAAATTGCGTCTTTTCAGAACACAATACTTATTAGCAGCGAGAAGCTTCGATCATGGTGCTCGGGTCCACTCCTTTGCTGCCAGATTTCCTGGGCAAAAGCCAGCTGTTTTTCAGGCTGTACCTACGTCTCTGCTCAATGCAGGCTCTTTGCCACGAGTCGATTCCAACACTCCGCCCTTCCTCAGGCTTACTTGGGTGGGACGCAGCATAATGTCTCAGCCCTGTGCAACCTCTCCAGCCAATCCGCCCTGAGCTTCCGTCCAGCTGAATAATATACCCACTTAAAGGATTCAGGGTGCCTACCTTAACCGTACATGTAAAACGTCTCACCATACTACCTCCCTTACAGATAGTAGGTACATACATGAAGTGGAGTCGGCAGAATGAGGGGATCTACGCACGAGGTATTTTTTAGTAACTAAAGCACCTACGCTTGTAAAAAAAAATAAAAAAAAGTCCAGTAAGAAGCAACCCACAACGCAGCCAGTAGTCAACAGATAAGAGTACTTAGAGAAAATGGCTGTGGCATTGCAAGTGGGCGATTCGGCTAGGTGCGAAAAAAATACCATTACCTTGGCTGGCAGCATTGGGGGCTGAGGCCTGAGGGGGAAAAGTACGTCGGGTTGGGGTTATATATGAGGATGCTGTCTGATAAGACGTTTCACATAGTACGACTAGATGCTCTCAAAAGATCTCATGGCGGCGAAACACGTTGTATTACAGCATAGCTCGATAGGCATGTACGACTGTAGATGATCGGAATCTAGGCTGCTCGAACAACGCCATCTTTACCCCTCGGCCAGAGCCTGAAACGTCGGACCTTTCCCTAAGTACTTGTACCTTATATATCGTGTCCATCCAAGTCGGGTGAAATGCAACGGTTTATTCTCTCAGGCCTCACTCAAGCTCTACTCATACCTTCCTTTGTCTCCAGGTCCAAGTTGTAGAGGCATTCTCGATGTCCAGAGGTTGCCAGCCCGGCGGCCGTGTGCGGCTATGGACTCTTGAAATCACGTCTATTGCTGTCTCGGTGGCTCTCGTAGTGGCGCTTATCACCACCTTAGCCTACTTCAACCGAAAAGCCGTCTTTGACAGCCGCATCATCACACTGAACACGATCGTGTCAGTCTTGTCCAGCGCGAGCAAAGCCTTCTTGCTATATTCCGCTGCAAACTGCATCAGGCAATGGAACTGGATTCTCTTTACAGCTCGTCCGCGACGACTTTATGACTTCGAACGTGTGACCGACGCTAGCCGCGGGCCCCTCGGTAGCTTAAGGCTATTGGGCAATATCAATTTTCGTGGTGGGTGGGTAACGTCCTGTCCTCAAGTCTAGGGAGCTGCGAGCTGCCGTTCCATTGCTGACCGAAGAGTCGATTTGTTTGCTTTAGAGTGGTAGTTCGATTCGGTGCTCTAGCAGTAGTCCTGACAATCGCTCGTGATCCTCTGGCGCAACAGCTTGTGCAAATCGACCAGGAAATGAGATTCGAAGCGGATAACGATGGACAAGTGAGAGTGCCATGCGCGGAGCGCTATTCCAAAGGGAGCAGTGTTGCAATATCCAACCTGGGCGACACGAACGTTCACGGTTGGGAGCAGCCTCTGAGCACAGATATCCCCTACAAATCAGAAATATAGCTAATTCATGGGCACAACTAGTCAATGATGATGGTAGGCTTATGGCCATGCCGTTGGTGTTTGCCGATGCGGATTTCGGACTACAGGCCGCGGTCATTTTCGGCATCACAGCAGGTCCATCCGCTATCTCACAGCAAATAGCGTTCAACTGTCCCTCCGCCAAATGTGGTTTCACCTCATCCGCGTCTCTAGCCGTCTGCAGCCAGTGCGCTGATCTCAAATCCCATCTCGAACGAAAGAAGGACAGCGATGAGAACTTATCCAACCGCTGTACAGTGACCAGAGTATAGCATGGGCCACCAGGTGCCAACACAACTGCACAGAGTACCGGCTTCCGAATGGGCTTTTCCTTGACAACTGGGACGGCTCGGGGTTCGTTAACCATGGGTCGCTCGTCACCGTGACGATGCTAGGAACTACAAACTCGAGCCAGACGGTGCTTTAAACGGTATATTCAGCAATATCGGAGCAAGTATGAGCAACGCCATCCGTAACGGCGCGGACAAGACCAACGGTTCCCAAGTCAGCGGCAGCATCGGTGTTGTCACGACAGTGTATGCAGTGGACTGGCGCTGGATCGTCCTACACTGTGTAACAGAGCTCGCAGCTCTGGCATTTTTGGGTCTGACTATCTGGTTCACCTTGCAGCCAGGTAGCATCGTTCCGGCATGGAAGTCCAGCGAGATAGCTGTGCTCTCCCAAGGGGCTGCGCGCTGGTCGGAGCGCTACGGAATGCCGAGACGATTGAGGAACTCGAAGACAGAGCCAAGACTGTCTCTTGTGTACTGCGAGGTGGTGGCAGCAGGCAGGGCCAGGGGGCACACGGGGTCAAGGATCAGGCTCACCTCGATTACCAGAAGTGAGCGAAGTGATGCAGCTTCAACTTCAGAAAGCGCCTTGCTGGATGAAACGCAGTGTTAGAACGGGAAGAAAACCGGTACGTCCTCCGTCTGTGATGGGCACCTAATTACCTAATTACCTTACACTCTCCTTGACAAAGCTAACCAACCACCAAGCAGACAGAATGGTACCAACCCCTGCCCTTTCAAAGAAAAGAAAAGTCGTCATACGAGACACGCACCAGGATTCCAAACTCCACTCCATTGCATACACACCTCTAGTTAGATAGTAAAAGCTACGGAGTAGCGATTCACAGAGTCCTAGTCCCCCCAACTAATTCCAACCCACCACTACCCGTGATAGATGTTCTAAAAAGATCCTGCAGAAATCGCGTAATGTTTGAAAGCCTGGTGGAATGAACCAGGTTTCTATACAGAGATCTGCCCCCGGGACCTAAGGAGGACTGAACGCAACGCAAAGAAAACAGCACAACCAAGTCAACCAAGTCAACAAGGTATGAAACCCAGCATAATTCTATACCATCTCCCCACTGAGTAAATACCCTGTACTTTCCGCAGTGTCGCCCGGCCATAAAGTAAGGTAGGTAGGTACCTGTGACCTGACTGACATTCATGAATCCATCCTACCTCAGCTCCTACTACATCATATATACATACATGTATACCACGGAAGGCCTTGGGAGGGAGGATAAGAAGATGAACGATGGACGCGAGCAGTAAAGGTGCGTAACGTAACGTAACGTACCTAGGTACCTAAATTAGACCCTGACGAGCTACGTAATTTTAGGTAAGGTACGTACATTATATACAGTACATACCTTGGAAGGTTTGTCCGCCGCTCAAAACCTCAAAGATGATAGAGAGTAAGACGATACACATTGCACACGTTACACACAACCTTGGTGGTTGAGTAAGGTACATGTACAGGTAGGTAATCAATTTGAGGCGAGAGACGGCGGTCACGGTCGGAATCTACTTTGTTTGGAGAGAAATGTCATTTACGCTACCTGTACCTTCTCTGTCAGTTGGTTCAAGTCTTTTATCACTACGGCTTTCCACCTGCATGTAATATATACCTCTACATACGTACCTGTAGTTTAGATAATCTCATTTAATATTAAGGGACGACTAAGCAGTGGATTGCATTGTTTGGTAATTATCTTACCTATAAAGATATATACCAAGGTACAGGTACCTGACAGAAGCAGATTACAGAGATTTGTCATCACTTCCGTCCACAGACGTGAGAATCTTGTGCTCATATGACGCTCACGACAAACCCATATCCACATTTGAGTTAAGCAAAAACAGATTAGCCATCTCAGCCGTAACGTTCCAATGAAACGATATCTATGGAAGCGCCAAAAACAGCCCCAGCATCTTGAGATAGTTCGGCGTTCCCAGCCCAGTCACCGGATCCCATCCCGCAGTGGCGTTGAACCCAGGCGTACCGCAGCCCGGATTCGTCCCCTGCGTCACGTCGTTCATGACCCACGGGTGAGCATATAGGGCCGGGTTGAGGAAGCCCACCGGCTTCTTGCCGATGTTTAGGCGTGCCTCGTTGATGAGCGTAACGACACTGCCAAACGTCGGACTACTCGCGCTTGTGCCGTAGACGAGCGAGAACCCGCCGTCGATTGCAACCACATAATTCGCACCGTTGGCGCTAACGTCCGGGAACGCGCGGGCCTTGCCGCTGTTGTTGTATCTTGATCTTGTTAGCACCCTCCTTGACCCGAACAAACAACCTAAAAGATGGCAAAAGAAAGGGGAAGGCCTACTGCGCAGCCGTGTATGGCGGAGGGTAGGTCGTGAGATAGTGTGAGACTGCTGCTGCCTGATAACTCGGTACTTCGAAAACGTTGCTGAAGCCACCGCCACTGTAGATGACCGTCTCGCATGCGACTTCGGGCTGCGTGCCGGTTGCGAGCGACAGGACAATGTTGGTGCCGGTAGGAACCTGCGTAGCGCCGACAGACGTCACGTACGGGCAACCGCCGGGAAAACTGGGGTTGAAGCGCCCAGAGGTGCCGTTGTTGTAATTTCCATCGGAACCGATGCATTGGTCGCCGTTCCCGGCGACGCCTAACAGATTGTCAGCACTTGCAGAGACAAAAGGAAAGGAAAGGAGCCACACCATTGTCACCTGACGAGTACAGCACAGTAACTCCCTGCAGTCCAAGCTTCATGTACTCGTGGCACTGCCGCACTTCATAGGCGGGCGTCAGATCGGCCTCGTTGTAGCCATACGAAGTAGAGATGACGTTGGTGGCCTTGAATTTCCCGCAGTCTTCAGCTCCTTTATAGCCTCCCGGCAACGGGTCGGGATACGCAGCGTCCTGGCTGGGGTCGTCGCCGCCTTCATAGGCGCAGTACGAGGCGTCCAGAGCATCCAGGAAGTTGTTGAATGAGGCACCTTCGACTTCATCTCCGACTTGGTACAGAGTAACAGTCTGCGGGTATATCAGGCTCATGGCATATTCGATGTCCAAGTCAGACTCGCCATTGTATCCGAAACTCTGGGCTTCTTGCTGCACAATGCCACCGTCGATGGAGGCTAGGATAGGTCGCTGGCCGACTTGCTTCTTTGAGAAGTTCGCAAAGAACTGGAGATGGTTGGTAGCAGTGTTAGCACACCGCTGGCAGCACTTCTCCATGGGCACGTACCATGTCCAAATCAGCAGGAACATACGCCTGCGGCGTATACTCGACAATCCCGTACGAGTTACCCGGGTGAGCCGTGAACCCGGGCGGAAAAGTGTACAGCGCCCGCAGACAGTTGGGCACTATCTGAGTGTCGCAGTGCTCTAGCTGGGAGATGATGCTCTGCGGGTTGAGATGCGCGCCCTGCTTGGGGAGAAACCCGGAATTCTTGCCCACGTTCTTGGCAGCGCCTGCTTGCACAGTCTGCGCATCCCTCTTGCTCAGGTCGTCTCGGCCGGGAACCACCTTGGCATCAAAATGAAGTGTCGGCATGATCAGGTCGATGTGCTCGCCGGCGCTCAGATGACCCGGGATGCTGTATGATTCGCACGCGATGTGCTTCTTCCCGAAATAGTGCTCATACGTATAATATTCCGTCTGAAGCAGTGCCTCCGCCTCGGACACGGTTGCATTGACGACCGAGATCCATGATTTGCTAGGGGACACGGAAACACGGCTGGCTGGGATGCCGGACTCCAATAGCCATAACTTTACTGATGAGATGGACTCATCACTGCCGCATTTGTTAGCTTTCGTACACCAAAGTAGAGGGGGAGTGATGTCTTACCTCGGCGCAAACATATCGGCCACATCCTCTGCCGTCCAGTACGAAGCATACTTGCTGCTTTTTGGATTCGACACGCTATCAAGGAACTCATCGGCGTGGTGAAGGTTGCGCTGCTTCAGGCCGATGCGCAGCGGGAGTCGCATGTTGCCATCGGCCCTTTCCTGCTTGGTCCATGCCGGAGGCGGACTGCTGCGCTTCTCATGGACGACATGATGTCCCGGGGTAGGAGAGGCAGATGTACCCGTCCACAGGAGGACTGCCGAGGCGAGCAAGGTGAGGGAGTAGTGCAAACGCATCTTGGCACACGCTATTCGGCGAACCAGACTGGCCGAATGGAGGGCCTAGTAAGGAAAGCGCACGAGTGAGGGTGGAGAGACAAACGATGCCTCGACTCGTGCCAAGTGGAGGTTATGCCATCTTCATCGAGCACTTGCGCGGGAGGTATGGCCTCTTTATCTTGGCGCCGTTACCCCTGCACTGCTCCCTCTCGCACACCGTCTATGTATCTGTCGTGAAATCCTCGTGTTGCAAGATTCCTACCCTGGCGGTAGCACGGTGCGGCAGCTGCAAGCGCTCCAGGGCACATCATGCTGCTTGGTGGTCAATGGCACATTCTTATCTTGGCATCTCGAAGACCCAGTGAGAGGGGCGATCTCCTGCCTATTGGAGGCAAGTACATGGATTGGCTGGTTCCAATCCAGCACAGACATGTAGTTGGTCACCCTTGCATTGTTAGCTCGGCCAAAATCTTGGTCTCCTGTTGGATAGCCAACATTGCTAACAAACGCCCCGATCCAGTTGAGGACATGGTTGGGAGAATCGGCATCAGCCACGGAATACAAGCTCATACAAGCTTATTCAATATTGTGCCGATCAGCGGCTGGGACTGCATTCTGGAATGTGATGGGTTCGGTGTTATGAGTTTGTCCTTCACTCTCATTTCCACTTGCCTGTTAAGCAAGCAGGTAGGCCCTAATCCACCTCGCCGATGGTAGGACCCGTGACGTCGCAGTGTCGTCCCGTTTTCGTTACCGCAGGTAACTCGGGCAGCTGCAATTGCAGCGGGGGGACGCATGTCAGTGGGCAGCAAAAAGTGCTTCAGGACGGGACGTCCGATGCGGGAGATATGTGTGAACGGGCGCTTCTGCAGGGCTGCAAAGCGGCATAGAGGTACCTGACAGTATGTGAGCTTGAATCTAACCTGCCTATCTGGGATTGGCCATCAATATTACCACCCTTTTACTGAGCGCGTGGGATAAGGTCTGTTGAAGTAAGGTGAGGTCACCTAATTGCCGGCCGTAACATCACTCTGCTCAGCTGCCCCTCATCCACTCCCGCATTCGGGAACTGGGGGTGTGACAGTGCTGAACCGGGTCGTGCAGACAGGGAGAAAAAAGACCGAGCACCGTGAACGCGTGAGTACTGTGTATGGACCAAGCGTTCGGTCCTTTCCACTACGTATGCGCCACATCGTTATGATGTCTTCTTGCAAAGCGTGGATTGTGAAGGTTGTGTTCTTCAAGGGAAAACATCGTCCTGCGGGCCCATCCACGCAGACACTATCAATGTAGTCCATCGCTCCTTCCCAGATTCCACCATCAAACATTCCAAGTCATTGAGTACATAAAAGGAAGGTGGAGGGCAGCGCTCAGGCGTGCCCACATCCATTGCCCGTCGCCTTAGATTCGGTTGTGCCCGAGTGATTACACGGCGGACAAAGATAAGATAGAAAATGTCCGAGGTCACACTGGAACACTGCAGGCATGAGCTGTTTTTAGAAACTGCCCGCGCGTTTGGCTGTGCACACATACGATACACGCTTTCCGTATGTCGTGATTGACGTAGATTTGAGCGTGACGGTCTTTGAGTTGCTATCTGCTCGACATTGGTAGTACCTAATTACAATCTCGAGGTAACCTCTTGATACCTTGAGCTTCACCTCCTGCTCGTCAGCTACGAGGATCGCGGCAGAATGATAGAAGCAAAATCATAACTATATGCCTAGTAGTAGGTAGCTGAGCCCATTGTTCGTTTATTTTTCCAATACTAGGACTCTACAGTGCCGCAAGAACCTTTTCGATCTTCTCCTTGCTCTTCAATTCGGCGCCAATGAACATCTCGAGCGCGAACTTGAGCCGTCTCGCGGCTTCCGGGTCGGCAGCTATCGCATCGTCGAGCGGCTTGCCGTTGTTAGCGTCGTCCAGGTAGTCAGTCTTGTATCGGGCTTCGTCGATGGGGATCGGCTTGTTGTCTGGGCTCAGAGGGTCAATTTCAAGTAGCTTCGCAAGTCGCTTGCCATCTCCTTCTTGAAGACAGGGATGGGCAGATGGATCGTAGACACGGCTAGCCAGCTCGTCCAGAACTGTGTGCGATACAGTCACGGACTTGCATCCCATCTCAGCTGCCCCCATGACTTCTTCGGGAGAGATGAAGCTATTCCTTGTCAGTAATGGGTGTAAAAAGCGAAGACTGAAAAGAGAAAAAGGAGAAGAAAGGATAAAATGCTATCACGGGGATATAGCGTGAATGATAGCTCATACCTGGCAAGCTTCATAACCGGATTCTTCCTCACATCACCAGATGTCTGCCAACCCTCTGGCGTGTGGCGGTTGTACATCTCCAGGATCTGCACGATCCTCGGCGAGTTGGGATGTTCCATGGCAGGATCCTTGACGTCCGGCCATAAGCTGCGGTCCGTATGTGCTTTGTTCTCTTTAACCCCCCATTCATTAGCTTTTTTCTTTTCTTTCTTCTCACCCCTACCTCCCCCTTCCGACATGACTCACCGTTGTAGTAAGGACTGATATAAAGACACCCAGCCTGGGCCGCCGCTACCGCCTGGGGGATGCAAAACAGCGCAGTCCCGAGCGTCTGGATACCAAGTTTCTGCAGGGCATGCGCAGCATTTAGCGCTGGCCCGGTGCTGGGGATCTTGATGCAGTATCGATCTCTGCCGATCCCCACGCGCGCGAACTCGTCGTCATACAACCGGGCATGATTCAACGTAGCCTCCACGTCGTAGGCCTTGGACGGCAGGGTCTGCAGCAGCACCCGACCGGAGATCATGTCGATGGTCTTTTTGCACAGCAGCACCGCCGCGCGGGTGTAAATGTGAAGCCAGAGCTTTTCGGCATCACTGTCACCAAGCTCCTTCTTGAGCTCGGTGGCTACCTGCTTGATCATCTCTGCATTCGACGGCTGTCCCAGTTCAACGTCCACCCACAGCTGGTTGCTCGTCATGTCCGTAAACTTGATCTTGGGCTGCATCGATTCGATGTAGCCGGGGTCCATCCAATCCACGTCCACGGCCACTTCATTCAAAAGTCGGTCAGTGAGGGAATCAAAGGGTAAATTGGAGAGGTAGGGGAGAGGGATGGAAAGGGAGGGCGTACCCTTCTCCTTGAGCTTGTCGAGCCAGGTTATCTGTGCCATCGCGATGATTCTAGTCGGCCTGCTGGGACTTGAACTCTGTTGCCTGTCGTATTTTGGTGGTTTACCAAAGTTGCTTCTTTGTCCGTCCTCTTCTTAAATGGGTTGAACACATATTGGTGATGCGTGTAGACCTAACACATGTTGGGGAGTATGTCTCCCCGCATCTGGCATTCTACGCCCCATAAATGTGTATGAAATCCAATCCAATCGCTTTCGCAGTATTCATCGCACTAATTGTATGAGTTGAACGTTCAGCTGATCAACTCGTGCATTTCAGCTTAGTGAAGAACCCCGCGTTGAAATGCAGATTCGGCCTCTTTTGGACCGAATACTTAACGTTAACTACCTTACTCATATCTTCTATTCGCGGGCTTCCTCAGAGACTTCAAGCTTGTATATATAATTGAGAGAACCTCAAACCTTCAGACTGATCGTCTTGTTGTGTTACCATTGCAGCGTTCATGAAGACAGTGCGTGAATGCCCCCGGTTTCCGGCTTCTTTGCAGGACGTTCAACGACCCACTGGCCTAGCGCTAACATCCCCTCGAGGCTCAGGCAGATGGCAATACATCATGGGTGTCGATTAACGCGTCAAGAATATAGATTAAGTACTATTGTAATGCACTGGAAGCATACCGTAGAGTAGCCGTGTCTAGTGAAGATTTAACATTCATCGAAGAAAATGCATGTGGAGGATGCATGAAGAGAGTGGAGCAAAGGGAGATCGTCCCAACACTTCCGCCAAGACTGCCCCCCTACGGAGTAACTAGCCTCCCATGTGAAGAAGCTTCGCGGTCTGGGGAAGTGGAATCGCTTGAGTAATGAATTGGGTAGTGCGGGAAGACGGTATGATGCCGCCTGTGTTTGGCAATCTATCTCTTGCTGTTCGGGTTCCGGCTGCGCGGCTCTTCGGCGGGACGTGAGTGTGACGCAGGTTTGACGTCGCCGGGAACTAGCCGGCGACCTTCAACTTCAAAATGGAAGCTGCCCTAAGCCGACCCCGAAAATGCAGGTACAGTGCAACCTATTAGCGGAAAGGACCGCTGTCAAACATGCCAACTCAATTCCAGAGAGTGGTGTGCGAGTTTGACGGTGTGAGCAAGCCCGGCCTTGCTTGGAAACGAAGTTTTGTCCGATATGTAGATAAAATGAGAAAGAGCACCAAGGTCTGGAAGCAAAAGACCGCCCTAGTAAGGTGCTTGCCACAGAAAATGCGAGGTACTTCAGAGCAAAACTGCCGTCAGCCGCCTTGCATAGTGCGACAAGTGAAACCGACGACACAGTCCGAGAGGGACAGTACAGGACATGAAAGCGACCGGAATTGTGCAAAAGAAGAAAACCCGATACAAGTGCGCGCCGAGAAGCCGCTTTGTTTGTTGGTCGGTGTCTCATCCCTTTGCCGTCATCATTGCAGACTCGCAGAAACGCTCCAGGAGAGAGCCAATCAGGCAGGCGTTCGTCTCCCTACTCGTACATCCTCACATCCTGCCAGGGACAAAAAAAAGAAAAATGTGCCTTTGTGCGCCGACGGCTGGCTGTCCAAGGGAGCGCAAGGGAGGATCAATGCCATGCGCCAAGAAGAGAAAGAGCGGTGTCAACTGACCCAACAGATGTGGCGTAGATACAAACCTCCCAACTTGTCTACTTTGAGTAGATTTGATATTCAAGCAGAAGGGCACAGCAAACCGATGGTTTCGAACGAAGGGATCGAAGCATGATAGTAGGGCTTTGTCCTCAAGACGGAAGTCGAGAATGGTCAGTGCAATGCTGCAAGGGCCGTCTCTGGTATGCTCCACACAGTGAGAGCAAGCGGCCCACTGCGGAGGGAGCAGCGTGTTCCAGGCGAGCCTCCACAGGGCCCAGCGTTTCAAGAAAGCTCGTAACTGCCTGACACCCATGCCAACTTGGCTCAGTGCGGCGGAGTTTAGCCGTGTCGAGATTTTTCCGGTGAGGTGTCGAGGAATGTGATCGGACGCTTGCGCGGAAGGGGTAGCCGCATAAAACCCCTCGAAACAGTTGAGCCAATCGCCATCATTTGACACGCATACCAGCGGTTTGTTGAATGGGACTTCGTTATGTGGATACTCTAATTATGCAGTGAGAGACACAAAGTTTTAAGCGGCATCTTAACAGACCAAAGATGGCAGCTCCACGTCTGGAGTGCTGGCCAAGCTTTTATTACTAAGTCCACCCCACTCGTTGGACAACCCCAAATTGTGCCCTGGCAGGCACGGTCAGCCCCTTGGCGAAGCCAACCACCGAAGCAT
Source organism: Diplogelasinospora grovesii (assembly GCA_033297225.1). Taxonomy (NCBI): domain Eukaryota; kingdom Fungi; phylum Ascomycota; class Sordariomycetes; order Sordariales; family Diplogelasinosporaceae; genus Diplogelasinospora; species Diplogelasinospora grovesii. The sequence continues at coordinate 172,317 of MU853790.1, read as the reverse complement.
CTAATTACTTCCATTCACATCCTCCCACACCTCTTGTATCTCACCACATTGCATCTTCCTCTTGCACTTACGTTCATCTATCAATTATCTCGTTCTTAGGGCATCACAGCGAGCATCCCATCGGTTTATCAATATTCTTATTCTTCTGACTCGAGTCAATATCCATCCGTGGCTGGCTTAGGTGCTGGCTTGTATCCCTCTAGATTGATAACCCCTCGGGCAAGCCGGGGAATTTCCACACCCGGCAGGCTTGCTTGATGTAATCGCGCGCACTCAATCCACCAACGTCCGCGTTGTTGTCCTCAATATGTTGCGACGGCCTCCTGGCCACGTCGCGTCTCAGCGCAAATACCTGTTGGCATTTGCCCTTTTCCTCCTGCCATGGCTCCGACTTGCCGATGCTCAGCAGCAGCATCAGCAACACCCACCAGCCCGTCAGCTGAGGTCGCCTCCCGAGGATGAACATCATGTTTCCCCCAACCTTGCAGCGACACCCATATCGGGTCAGCGTGTCATCGAGACTCCCGGCGCTTACGACGGGCGAAAGTCCACCATAACAGCAGACGCCGATGACCAAAACAACCGACTGAGACCCCTCTCACCCTCCGATACCATCTACATTCCTGACGATGCGAGCGCCCGCGCTTTGGCTCCGGACTTGTCCGTTCGAGCACCACCTCCTTCAGAATACAGAACCGGCTTTAATGCGGTTCAGCACACGCAGCAGATTGCGCGGAGTCTGGAGGATTGGGAAGTGGAAGACTTTGTTCTTCTGGCGACCGTCGATGGAGACCTTTATGCCACCGACCGAAAGACTGGCCAGGTCCGCTGGCATGCGAGTTTTGAGCAGCCCATGGTCGAGACGAGACACTTCCGGGCGAATCGCTCGATTCTCGAAGAAGACTACGACCCTATCGATCACTACATCTGGGTCGTCGAACCCACCCGCGATGGCGAGCTATATTTGTGGCGGCCCGACAAGAATGGTGCTGGCCTTTCCAAGATGGCTTGGACCATGAAAAAGGTGGTAGAAGAGCTCGCGCCCTTCAACGACAAGACCAATGGGGTTCTTTACACGGGGGACAAGAAAACCACCATGCTCACTCTGAATGCCGCCGATGGGAAAGTGATCAAGATGTTTGGCGCCGGCGGCTCACACATCAACGACATGGAAAGCTGCCTCAAGCCGAATACCCTCGCCGACATGGACAACGAAGAGTGCAGCAACAGCGGAACCATCACCCTTGGCCGCACCCAGTACACTGTGGGCATTCACCGCACGGATGGCAGCCCGATCGCGTCCCTGAAGTACACGGAATGGGGACCCAACACGCAGGACAACGATCTCATTCAACAAAACCGATTCAGCAAGGACAATCGTTACATCACAACCCAGCACGACGGTCAAGTCTATGGTTTTGACTACGGCCGCATCAATGGAGGACGTCCGTCGTTCGCCCAAAGGCTTACCTCACCTGTAGCTCGCGTTTTCGACGTCCTACATCGATGGTCAACACAGTCCGAGAAGGATCCGGATCTGATTGTTCTCCCTCAACCACCTCCACCCGCCCGCGACGAGGACAGCTTGCGTCTCAGGAACGAGAAGGTCTTCATCAACCAAACAGAGGCGGGAAGCTGGTATGCGCTGTCCGGTACCCGTTACCCTCTGATTCTGCATGCTCCGGCCGCGCCAGTCCACAACTTGGAATGGTGGGAGCTGCAGAGGTCATGGGAAATGATGAATGAGGCACAGCTATCCAAAGCCTTGGTTGGTACGCATCATCTTCCAGATGGGCCAGATGGGCGGGGCGCAATGACTGGTGCCAAGGAGACGCCCCTATTGCTGGATCCACCTCGTGAAACAGCAGAAGGCGACTCATCGGCCATCAAGCTTCCCACGTTGGCGCCTCCGCCTCTTCCGGAGCCAAGTCGAATGCTCGAGACGGCAAAGAGACTGCCAGAGATTGCTGCAGTCAAGATTGTTGATCTCATCAGCAATCCTGCTGCCATTTTTCTCTTCCTGGGGTTCCTTCTGTACTTCCAGAAGGAGATACTCGGCCAGTTCAAAAGGAAGAGTGCGGGGAAAAGCTTCGTTCCATCCAGCCCTGATCCCAGCTCCTCTACAGAGACAACCCCAGAGCCTTCCTCTGGCGACGAGTCGACACTTCCTGCCAAGATTGACGACGCGAAAGCGCATTTGGACAAGGGCGATAGCACAACGCTTCCTTCAAGTGAGGACTCAAGCCCTGCAGCCGTGTCTGTGAAGAAGGAAGGTTCGGCTGTCGTGACCTTCGCCGAGCTTCCGGCGTCCACGGAAAAACCGCACAGCGATTCTCTTGAAGGTGATTCTGCACTCGAAAACGGTAAGCAGAAGAAGAAGGCACACAGAGGCCGACGCGGTGGCGTTAAGCACAAGAAGCCAGCCAACAGCAGTAAGGATAAACGCGAACTCTCGCAATCTCGCGATGATGATCCCCCCGACGCTACGGTCGACGACGTCGTCAACCAAGCCAAGCAGCTTGGCGCACCACCGCCCCTTGAGCCAGATATTATCACAGTAGCTAACGACGTTGACGAAGTCTCGGGGCCTATTCTCAAGATGGGCAGCCTTGAAGTAAACATGGATCAGCAGCTGGGCACGGGCAGCAACGGCACTGTGGTCTTTGCCGGGAAGTGGGACGGACGCGCTGTCGCAGTGAAGCGCATGCTGGTGCAGTTTAATGAAATCGCTAGCCAGGAGACGAAGCTGTTACGGGAGAGTGATGACCATCCCAACGGTGGGTTTTGTTTGCCCGATAAATGAGTTCGAGATGCTGACTGTAACAGTTATCCGCTACTTTGCCCAGCAGCAGCGCGCGGCATTCCACTATATTGCTCTCGAGCTTTGCCAAGCGTCGCTCGCCGATGTCGTTCAGAAGCCGAGTCAGTTCCGCGAGCTTGCTCAGGCTGGGGAGCGCGACATGCCGGGCGTCTTGTACCAGGTTGCGAATGGTCTGAGCCACCTTCATAATCTCCGAATTGTTCATCGCGACCTGAAGCCGCAGAACATTCTTGTCAACATGGGCAAGGATGGTCGACCGCGTCTCCTGGTGTCTGACTTTGGTCTGTGCAAGAAGCTCGAAGGCGGCCAGTCCTCTTTCGGCGCCACGACTGCTCACGCGGCGGGCACCTCTGGCTGGCGCGCTCCGGAGCTTCTTGTCGACGACGACGCACCAGGGGGACCGCATCCGATGACTATGACCGATCCCGGGTCGAGTCTCCATAGTGGTAGCGGCTCTGGGGCTTTGGTGGGACCGGAACTGATCGGCGCCAACAATAGGCGTGTGACGAGGGCCATTGATATCTTCTCGCTCGGCCTGGTGTTCTTCTACGTGCTCACCAAAGGCAACCATCCTTTCGACTGCGGAGATCGGTACATGCGCGAGGTGAACATCCGCAAAGGCAACTACATTCTGCAGCCTCTCGATGTGCTTGGTGACTTTGCCGAAGAGGCTCGTGACCTGATTGCGAGCATGCTCGACGCGAACCCCAAGCAACGGCCGACGGCGCGCGAGGTCATGTCACATCCCTTTTTCTGGAGCGCCAAGAAGCGGTTGTCGTTCTTGTGCGATGTGTCTGACCATTTCGAGAAGGAGCCGCGTGATCCGCCGTCGGACGCGCTGGTCGAGTTGGAGCGCTGGGCGCCGAGTGTCGTTAAGAGCGACTTCCTCAAGCAGCTGCCCAAGGAATTCGTCGAGAGCCTCGGCAAGCAGCGCAAGTACACGGGGACTCGCATGCTGGATCTTCTCCGGGCGCTGCGGAACAAGCGCAACCACTACGAGGATATGCCGGACACTCTCAAGAAATCTGTTGGACCGCTGCCCGATGGCTATCTTGGTTTCTGGACCCGGCGATTCCCCAACCTCCTCATTACGTGCTGGAATGTGGTGTACAATGTGCAGTGGGAGGAGACAGATCGGTTTAGAGAGTATTACGAGCCGGCTGGTTTATAGGATAGCAGCGTTTGATGGCCCATGGTTCGAGTTACCTGCATTTCTATCGTTACAGCTCTCCTTATAGTTACCTTTCTTTCACGGCAAGTTATAGTCGAAAATGATCTATTGTCCGACTATTCTACATGTTGCTGGCTCCGTGAATGTGCGATTCTTTGCCTCTCATGTCCGGGATCGGTCGTTATGATAACCATTGTATAGGATGTCCTCGGACAGTCACATTGTTGCTACAGAATATGACGAATTCGGCCCTTAGTAGACGAGTTCACTCGCTGGGTGTGTCTCACCCCTTATTTACAAACCCTAACCCACATCCTCAGGGCTCACTTGAGCTGACTCATAGTGACTCGCCAGCCTGGCCTCTACGGGGGTTAAATGAGAGCAAGGCCCGGCGTGACTCGCCACAGACCGCTGAGCCACGGGCAGTTACCTGTCGATCACTCACAGCGCCCTGCTAGGCGGTTCACTCTGACAATACACAGAGCGCAGCAACTGCAGCTGGCATTGACACGTATTTTCCGCGCCCGGCTACATCCGCTCGTTGCCCCACCCCGCGGGGCGCCACGAAAGTTGTCATCTCGCAAATTCCACGATGCTGATTAAAAGCTGGAGCTCCCGACCCCACTAGGAACTTCGAGCTCTCGGCACGGCTTCAACTTTGCAGAACATACCTATACCTACCGTCGACCAGCCTTAAATCCATCCACTTGGCTCTTATTTTGACGCCCGAACGCTGCTCTACGCCTCAATCAGCTGTCAAGCCTATCCCACTTCGCTTTGTAGTCGACAATTGCCATAGCCAACACGACAGACGAACGATCACTGCGTCATCGACACACAATGGCCTCTACCGACGGGGTCGCACCACCGAGCAACGACGGCGGAAACCCCGGTAACCCCGGTCCAGGGTCCCCTTCGCGACAACGTGGGGACGGCCACAGAGGTAGAGGGAGAGGAGGACGTGGCGGCGGCGGCGGCGGCCGAGGTCGCGGCCGTGGAGATGGCCACGGCCATCGCGGGGGTGCAGCGCGGGGGAGGGGCAGAGGAGGCAACGCCAATGCCAATAACAGATCTACAGCTACTGAGCCTGCGAACGAGAGCAACAAGAACCCCAATCCCTCACAAGCAGGCAAGCCTCCGGTCTTCAAGACACAGAACCAAGCTCAGGATGATGCGGATGACGACGATGCCGAGGTCTGCTTCATCTGCGCCAATCCCATGACACACAAAGCCGTTGCGCCGTGCAACCACACTACATGTCACATCTGTTCATTACGTCTGAGAGCGCTCTACAAGAATAAGGACTGTCCGCATTGTCGGGTGAGTTGCCCTGTGTTCCGCATCCGTGGGGAATCGAGTGCTAAGAACTGAGGTTATAGACGGCGGCTCCCTTTGTCATATTTACGGACGACGCAACAAAGCGGTTCGAAGAGTATGCGAACAGCGACATAACCAGCACAGATGACAATATCGGAATCAGGTATGCGGGTGAAGACATCGTTGGCGATACCATTCTTTTGTTACGATACAACTGCCCCGACTCCGACTGCGACTTTGCCGGCCTCGGCTGGCCGGATCTACATCGCCATGTGCGCGCCGTTCACCACAAGAAGATGTGCGATCTATGCACAAGGAATAAAAAGGTCTTTACGCACGAGCATGAGATGTTTACGGACAAGGGGCTGGGAGAGCACATGAGGCACGGCGACGACAAGCCGGGAGCCGTCGACCAGACGGGTTTCAAGGGACATCCGCTGTGCGGTTTCTGTGGCGAGCGGTTCTATGACGACGACAAACTGTACGAGCACTGCCGGAACAAACACGAGCGATGCTTTATCTGCGACCGGAGAGACTCCAGGCAACCGCATTATTTCATGGACTACAATGCTTTGGAAGAGCACTTCAAGAAGGATCACTTTCTTTGTCTTGACCGAGAGTGTTTGGAAAAAAAGTTTGTTGTTTTCGAGTCGGAATTGGATCTTAAAGCCCACCAGCTGAGCGAGCATGCCAACTCCTTATCGAAGGACGTCAGGAGAGATGCTAGGCTGGTGGACATGTCTGGCTTCGACTTTAGGCCGAGCTACCAGCAAGAAAGGCGCGGAGGTCATGGGGGAGGCGGAGGAGGTAGTAGCAGAGAAAATCGTGGACGGGGACGGGATCCGAATGCAGAGGCGTTGCCAGTCAGTTCGGCACAGCCATTAAGAAGAGACGAACTGGCCTTTCAACGGCAGATGGCGATTAGCTCGGGGCAGCAGGCGAGTGCCGGTCCAAGCCGGACACCAAATCCTACACCTGCCGCGGCGACTCGACCGGGTGCCAATACTCGGCCATCTCGAGCACCCGCCAGTTCTCAACCGACCCCACAACCGCCGATTGACTCTTTGCAATCCATGAGCATCAACGACCTTTCCTCCCTCACTCCCGAACAACGGGCCAGGCTTATTCGGCATGGCGCCGTCATCGAGCGGGCGTCCAACCTGCTCGGCAGCGACACCGCAAAGATGAGCACCTTCCGTACCTACATCTCTAATTACAACAAGGGCTCGATGACCTCTGAGCAGCTCATCGATGCCTTCTTTGCTCTGTTTACCGAGACATCTTCCAACGCGCTGGGCACTCTCGTCCGCGAGGTGGCCGATCTGTTTGAGGACAAGAAGAGGGGCGAGGCGGTACTCAGGGCCTGGCAAGACTGGCGGGCCATTAATGAAGACTACCCATCTTTGCCAGGTCTGGGAGGTATGCATGGTGCGACCACATCTTCGAGTGGATGGGCGGCAGCCGCAGCTGCCAGTCCGACTACTACTGCCCGCGACGCCGTTGCTGCCGCTAATACCGCAGCTCAGTCAAGGCATACTACACGGGTGCTGAAGCTCAAGAACAGCACACGGAGGGGAAGCGGGTCGGGACTTGGCTCAGGGGTCATGTCCATTCCTGCCAGTGTGCCGGGTAGTAGTGACTGGGTGACGAGCCGTTCTTCTGCTGTTACTTCATCGTCGTCTGCCCCGCCGTCTTCTGCTGCGTTCCCTGCCTTGCCGTCCGGTTCAAGGTCAGGGTCAGGGTCAGGGTCGTCTACGCCGAGGGCAGCACCGCAGCCTAGTTGGATTGGTGGAACTGGAAATAGCAGTAGGACAACAAGTACGACTACAGCAGCTACAAGAACAGCCCCCGCGAGGGGAGGAGCCAGCGGCCCCGTGCGGAAAACAGAAGAAGCATTCCCTTCTTTACCGTCGGCTCCAAAACCCATGACTACCATCTTTGGGCATGGCGGCGGGCGGGGAGTAAGGAGAGATTTAGGAGGGTTTGGCTCGAATAACAGCAATAACAACTTCTCGTGGGGAACTGGTGGGCAGGGGTCATCAAGTACAGCAGCTGCGAATAATGATGGCGGTGAAGATGATGGCGCGGCTGGTGGGAAGGGCAAGAAGAAGAAGAAGCAGGTGCTTGTACAATGGGGTTAATCTTACGCCTACACGTTTATTTTCGAGTTTTGCTGAAGCTTGGTTTTCAGAGAGCGAATAGATAATTTGTTGAATGAGTTGATGTGTATCTATCAAGTGTGTGTGTGTGTGTGAGCGTACTTTCGGGAGGCAAGGAGGGGACTGCGGAAGCGTCTGTCCGTGGGTTAGCATTTAGAAGGACGGGTATTGTGGTATTTGGAAGAAATAAGAATTCGTTGCACAATGGGATTGCGAGGGCGTCGTCGCCATGTTTCACCAATTGTAGTAGTTTCGGATTCGTTTTCTCCGTTGTTTTTTGCTTTGAGAAGGAAATCCGATACGATACATTGTGAAGAAGAAAAAAAAATATTAAACTTGTCATAAAGAGCCCCCGCCCCCCTTTTTCGGAACCGAGGGGAAAGATATCGCAGTCGTCTGTCAGGGTGTGTCCGGAGCCGACTGCCCAGTGGGTTTGACGGAATTGGTTGGACGGAACACGCGTCAGTTTTCAGCCGTTGCAGTACTAACTGTTAAAGTGGTTGGAATGTTTTTGTCCTGTGGCCCCTATTTGCTCTCTCTAAATTTATCCCGCCAAGGTGGTAAAGCTGCCCCAATGTTCAGGGCTGTGTGAGGCATTGACGCCGGAATTATCCCCACCACAACCTCCGTTCAAACAACTGTAAAGCGTTCAGAAGCTACCTACCTAGACTAAAACTCGGTGTCGGTTCGGTGCATTCTGATAAATGCAATCCGATGCAACAAATGTTTTATGTAGCCAGAGTTTTCTATACCTTAGTAAGCGCTAGTGGCAAATAACAAAACGGGCTGTTTGGTTTAGTGGTATGATTCTCGCCTTGGGGTTTGTTGGCTTGGCTTATTCTTCTTCCAGCTGGCTTTGTCTGAATTCGCGAGAGGTCCCGGGTTCTGTTGGATGCATAAGTGGAAGTTGCCCTAGGAAAGGATGTCACGTGACGGCCGGAAGCAGAGGAATGGGCGCCTGAGGAATGGGCCCACAGCTTATTATCTCGCTAGTTACCTCAGACCACGAATTCGCCGATTGAGTGTTGCGCTTCTTAACAGGTGCAGCCGGCTGCGCCAGCTGCGCGGGCTTACATGATGTATCTTTTTGCGCACGGCCTTTACAGTACAGGGGGGCTACATCCAATCAGGTGTCGAGAAGAACAATCGGCGAATTGTGTTGGAACCATTTTAGACCCACAGATACATACGCACGGGCTGATTAACAGTGCTGGCCAGTGCGCGCCAGCCGGCACCAACGCCCCGGGGGCATGCGCCCCGCCGCAGGCGTGCCACTTCCAACCCGAAAGAAGTCTGAGCTCGCTGAGATAAGACGGTATCCTCTTTCAAGATCATTGCTTTAAGTAATTTTGTACATTTCATGTTAGATCGGGCTCACAATTCAGGTGAAAACAGCACCTGTGTGACTTACAGACAATCTCAGTAGCAGTGTGTCTTGGGTGTGAAGAGAGACGATTGATATCGTCTTAGTCGTATATTCCTCTTCAGACCGAGTTCCATACAACTACACATGACGTATATGTATGTCTGCACTAGTTCAACCGTTACAACGCACCCCAATAAATATCCCGCAATATTAGAAGTAGAAGACATTCGGGGAAAGACTCGGGCAGGAACTTGGGAATCCATGCATGCCAGTCGTCCTGGAAGCTTGACGCGTATATGGCGTAGCAATATTCCCAACATGAGGGGAACCAGCCAGATAACCCCCAGTCAACGATGAAGACCTTTCCGTCATGACGAAGCACGATGTTGCGGAGCTGGAGGTCCCCATGAGTGAAGACCGGCGTACCCTCGGCCAGGATCTTTGGCACGACGCGACCATAAAAGTTGGCCCTCTCCGGATCACTCGCTCTATTCGCCTTCATGGTTTCCACAAGACCTTGCCCCAGCTGTCGGACAGTGGCAAACGGCCCGCCAAACTCCACTCCCTCTATTGTGTTGAACAGAAAGTCCGGCAAGGGCTGCTTGTCCAGCTTGTCGAACTCGAGCGGCAACGCGCGCCCGAAAAAGCCCGGAGACGGCAATGCGCGCATGTTCGCGAAGTAGGCCGCGAGCTGCGCCGTTATGTCCTCCTTCTTGGAGACCTCGAGGCCTCCCCAGATCGCACGCAGGTCTGTACCTTGTATGTACTCCATGACGATGAAGTTGCGTTTGGTCGCCCTCTCGGTGAAAATGGCATATACGTCTGGGACGGCAATGTCGGTCGCTGCCTTTCGGAGGTAGAGCATGGTCCAGCCCTCCATCACGTCGAACCGACCCCGTTTCACGACGTAGTGCTCGCCAATACGCGTAACTTTGCTGCTGGTAACGGTTGGTTCGAAGGTCTCTTTCGCTTCCTCGATAGCCTTCAGCGTCGGCAGGGGCTCTGGCAGGTGCTCGGATAGGAAATGGACCTCACAAGAATCGTCCATTGTCGGCAAAACGACAAAGCCGTCCAGAGATGATAGGGACAACTGGGAAGGTGGGTGCGATAACAAAGAGGATTCAGAAAAAGCGTGGCTAGAATAGAGGGCGCGGCGTGTTTTGGAAAGATCCCCAGAGCGATAGACTCGTTGCCCTGCGCTTCCTGAAGGACTCTTGAATACCTATGTATATATATCCATGAGACTCCGTCCCTTCCTTTTGCCCCGTCCCCATCTAGTATGTCTGCTGCTGGACTCGATGCGGAGTCTGGCCAATGTGCTTTGTGACACGATGCCGAATCCGGCCAATGTGCTTTGTGTGCGCGCCGGACACATCTGGTGCCTCAAGATCTACCTATACACTGTTTCTTTGGCGGCGAAAAGCCGCCAAATGGGGTCAAGTTCACCGTTGTTGCGTGCCGAGGGAGGGCAAAGGCGGGGTGTTCCTGTCAGTGGAGCGGAGTCACCGAGGATGGTGCCTTGAGGAACGAAAGGAGTCATTTTTCCCTCGACCACCTTGAGCCTGGACCACCTTGGAAAACCTCCCCGGGTCTGCAGGGGTCGGTCTTGGCACCTTTGAGGTCACGTGAGATAATAAACAACGCTTTCGTTCCGAAAGGCGTCTTTTTACGGCCTGTCTACACCTAAGCGCATCTGCAAGCAAGCAGCGTGTTGCGTACCTTGGGTACAAGGTGTATGTATGTATGACTGAATGATGTATGTATTTGACGAGAAGACACGCTTCCCCCAGCCTGTCCTGTCTGCTGGGGCTTAAAACGTCGACCAACCCAGTTATAACGCGTCGCTTGTTGTCTCTCTTCACGCAATCCCTTTTTTCTTTTCATATTGCGCTGCTCATCTCTCAACGATGACTCGATCATCGTCATACTCAGGCTGATATCATGGGCTGCTTCGAGGACGGGCGAAGGCTGAATTGACGGACTTTTGCCACCACCTAGTTTCACTATGCACAGCATCATATGTAGAAATACAGAATGCGTACAGATTTAAAAAACAATGCGACAATATATGTCTCGGAAGACGACATGTCCAGGACAAGGGGCATTCTTTTCGATAATTTAGGGGGTTCTTGTGGCATACCCGCCTGACCCGCCATACAGCGTTAAAGAGTACTCTAGTAGCAGGACCGTACATGATCATGTCGGTTACCTTCTTGTGCCACCTTTTGTGCCATGGCAGAGCCGCGATCTTCCTCTCTTTTGCTTTTTCGCCTCCTGGCGTACCCTCTTCATCGCCTTCGAGAATGATTCGTCCATGTTCTCGATGATCTGAGCCATACGCTTGTTGATATTCCGAAGCACCTCGTCTATGACCCGGCTGATCATCTTCGGTCTCGTCTTCGATGCATGACATGCAGCCGTATTCTCGAAGCTCTATGCAGAGCCACACGTACCTCACGAGTGCTCGGTTTCGATGAATCATGTTGCCAAAGTCAGCAAGCCTTGACGGCGTAAGACTGAGCCGGCTGAATGTCTTCTTCTCGATAGCCCTCTGCCAATTGCCGAGGCCGCGAACCTCTATACTGTGAGTTAATTACCCCAGCCTTGAGCTGCACATGCACACAGAGATTTCTGGAGGAAGATTCGCTGCAGACGCGATACACCAGCATTCCGCCACGGCGGCCATGGTGCGCTACGCTGTTACAGATGTGGGAGAGAAACTAGGCACTTCGACATACGCACCATCATCCTAACCGCAACTAGGCCGCCGCTAAGGACAAGGGAAAGGGCAAGGAAGACAATGACAAGGATGAAGACGATGGCGAATACTATCACGAACATGAAGAAGACGAGGGCGAGGGTCACGAAGAGCCAGGGGGTGTTATTTGGACCCCAAATCAATAAGCCCGCTCGCGGCGACTGGAGCGTTTGTTTTGTTTTGTTTTGTTTTGTTTTATTTTGTTTTGCTAGCCGCGGGCCGCTGGCCCAGAATTGACCATTCGTTGCAATTGACTGTTTTGCCGCTGAAATGCAAAAATGGGAGTAAAAACACCGTGTCCCCTATAAGCCTCCATACCCCATCCCATATATACGTATGTACCTTAATTACGTAGACTTCTAACCCCCCTATAGATCTTAAGAGAACCAAGCCAATTTTTACCCATCATTTCCTAGCACCCAGGGTTAGGCGTAGTTTGTTTCTTTTCTTTTGTTTGTTTCAATATTGGTGTTGTTTTAGAGGTCAGATCGCTAGGTAACAATATGAGCAGCCCTGACAACATGACGCAAGATATACCATTTCATTCGCCAGAGATGGTGCGCGCACACGCAAGACGCACGCCTTGAATACATCACACCAAACCTCATCCAAGAATTTAGAGCGGAACTGGAAGAGAAGGGATACCAATTTTACCCGGTAAACCCGTGATACCAGCTTCACGGTGTTCGCCCCCCCGTAAACTTTTGCGTGACCCGGCCTTCGGAGACAGGATAACAAGACACCGTGACCAGAGCCAGAGAGCTGGCTCACTCGTACAAAGATATTCCACAACCACCATCTATGGCACAACCCCGTACGGAGTATTAGTACGGAGTATTAGTACGGAGTATTAGTACGGAGCCGACGGTTATCACGCGGACCGCCGGCGTCTTTGAGATTTATGTGTGTGTGTGTGTGCGGCTTGCCCGGAGTACCCCAAGTTACATACGTGTGTGGCTTGTCCGGAGTACCCCAAGTTACCTACGTACGTACGTGGGGGTGTGTGTGTGTGGCTTGTCCGGAGTACCCCAAGTTACATACGTAAGGTACGTGCTATACTCTTCTGTTATGTGATTTGGCGACGCGAAAATAGCGAATGATGGGGTGGTGGTGGTGAAGTGAATGAAGGGGTAAGTTGGTGTTAAGTGTAAGTTGCCTGTTCGGAGCCGAGAGTGCTTTGTCTCCCTTATACATTATATACTTAATATTAATTACATACCTCGTATAATTCGGACTTCTCCTTGACGCAGTGGTTGGTTGCAACTTTGTAAGGTCACACACTTGAAGGGGGATAATAATATATAAAGCCGTTCAACGTCCCCTACCTACCTATCTATCTTCACGGTCCGTCAATAACATCAAATACCACCACCACCATTACCATTTAATAACACCGTGTGTTTCAACTTTCAAGAAGTTTTTTTTCTTTCTCGTTCTTGAGTAGATAAATTATAAAGATGTCGTCGTCTCCTATTCCCATCGCAACCTACGGCAAGAACTCCCAGATCACGCAGGGGCTTCGCGAGCGGCTGTTGCCTCAATATGAGAGTACGTTTTTTCACACATCCCCCCCAACACACACACACACACACAACAACAAAACGCCGGTAGGGGTGATAATTAATGTGTGTTGACTTGTGTATTAGTGGCCCATATCTGCGTCTCCTACGAGGCAGCTCTCCATGAGTTTCCCGCAGTTTGCGCGGGTGACCTCGAGACCGAGCAGTCTTCTGGTCTGGGCAGTAATGCGGAGCTGCCTCCCGCAGAGCGCAAGGTGCCCCGGGCGGTGATCTTGGGTGGCGGCGTACCCGAGCACGAGGTGCAGGCTGTCAGGCAGGCTGTACTCCAGGCTACCGTGGACAAGGAGCAGCAGCCGATGGTTGTACATCTCACACGAGAGGATATACTGGCTGCTGGTGGACAGGGGCCGGATCCGGAGCTGATTGGGAGACTGTTGAGGGAGAAGCTCGCCTCTCTCCAGGAGACCGCTTGAAGCAACAAACTATCGTGTTGGCAAAGATTTTCTTACGCTATGGAGGTAGAGTTAAAGGGGGGGGCCTATGAACAGTTTGAAGAAAAGTGCCTTACGTAGCATTGAATCGCTCATATCATGATCCACCAGAACTTACCTTGGCTATAAAAGCATTTTGCCGTTGTGACCCCATGTTCAAACAAGCTGAACATGCAAAACTTGAGATTGTAAATTGAACGATGTGAGTCTGGGTTGATGAATTTAAGCAAGACCCATAGTCTAGGTATACCTGACTCACAACAAACATCAAAAACGGGGGGGGGGGGGGGGGGGAAAAAAAAAATAACCCAGCGAAAAAACAACCAACCAAAACCCCAAAAAATATTAAGAAACAAAAGATGCCCCAAACAAAAAAATTAAAAACATAAGTGACGC
>MU853790.1:0-158308 GCA_033297225.1 Diplogelasinospora grovesii | reverse complement strand
AGCCCCGCCCCCCCCCCCCCCCCCCCCCCCCCCCCCCCCCCCCCCCCCCCCCCCCCGCCCCCAAGAAAACTATGACCTCGCAGAAGACAGCCCATCCCTAACCCTCTCATAACTCTCATACGCATCCTGTTCCGCATCGAAATCCAGTATCCACTTCTCTCGCGCCAGATGTAAGCTCTCTGGATTCTTCCAGATGGCATCCCAGTCCGCCTTGTGCCACATTTCCCGCGTGGTCACTCCGGTCTTTTGTATCCTGTGCACGCGGTCATATCTCATCTTCTCCCAGACCCGTACCGCCTCCTGCACCTTTTGCTTCCCCCCCGCTTTATCCAAACATGCAGCGAGCACCACGCCGTCCTCCATCGCCTGACTCGCCCCCTGTATGCTCGTCGGTAAGAACGGGTGCGCAGCGTCTCCGATTAACGCCGTTCTTGCCTTCGGGCTGATGAACGTCGGCAGCGGGTCCCTGAACACCAGCTTATAGTCGAACAACCTGTCAGGCGGGGTCGCCTTCACCAGTTCCAGGACGACCGGATCCCAGCCCTCCAGCACTTTCAGGACGGTATCGACATCCCCCGGGTACTGCCAGTTCTCCTCGATGTCGCCGTCATCTTTATGGGTGCATACCCACGACATCTCCTTGCCGTCTTTGATAGCGGCCGCCAGGAAATGGATATCCTTGCCGATCCAGCCATTGTGGCTGTCCCCGTGTTCCACCAGGTGCTTGGTGAGCGGGTTCTGGAGGAGTTGCGTGGAGGGATACCAGGTGCGGTAGACAGCGTAGCCAGACGGCTGCGGCTGATCTTCGAAACCGAGCACCAGCCTCCTCCCGCGGGAGCGCACACCCTCTGCTGCCAGCACGACATCCGCAGTGAAGGTCTCCCCGTCGGCGGCGCGCACGCCGGCGTGGGAGTCGGTCTCAAAGTAGTCCACGATGTTCCGGCCCAGTTGGAAATCGATCCCTCTGTCTAGAACATGTTGGATAAGGACCTGGTGGATCTCCCCCCGATGTCCGTTTACTCGAGGCCCCCAGGCCTTGTGCTCTGCGGAAAAAGACTGGGTGGTGACGAATTTGCCTCTCCAGTCGTGGAAATGGAACTCTTCAGACTTGTGGATGATGGGATCGATGGCTTCTTTGACGCCCGGCCACTTCGCGAAGAAACGGGAGCTGTTCTGGCCAAAACTGATAATGTCCCCTAGCGGTTTGAGCGCGGGCGATTTGTCAAAGAGAATTACACTGTGCCCTTTGCGATCGCACTCGATGGCGGCGGTAAGACCCGCGAAACCGGCGCCGACGACGATCACGGATACACCGGAGGGTGGGAGACGGGAGATGTCGGTTGTGCTGCCCATCTTCCTCACTTGTAACTTGTGGCGTGTTGAGTTGAGAAGGTAGCTAAGAGAGGGTATAAGGGTGGAGAGGATATATGGTATGGTTGTGACATGACTTCGGAGACAGATCCGAATGTTCGGACGTCCCTTACATATATAAGTGGAAAGCTGGCTGGTGGAAGGGGTATAGAATCCCGCTGATGCATGTACGGTGCTCCTAGGCCAAGCATGCTGGCGGATTTACAATACCGAGCACGATTCCTGCGCACTTAGGTTGCCGTGCGGTGCAGTACGGTCAGATATGGGAGACAGAGGATGGCTGAAGCAAAGGGGGCGTGTCATTGGTTGGATAATTTACCGGCGTCTTGTACTACCCCGCATGTTGGAGGTGAGATGGGCAGCTGATTTGGAGACCAGAAAGTGCACCGGATGGAAAGGGCGCTGTTTATTGATGTAAGCAGGGACAGACAATGTAGAAAGTGTGAAGAGGATCAGTTGTTGGCCATGTAACTGCATGCACGTTGGTGTTCGTTCCTGGGCATTGGTGGGTGATAGGGATTGTGTCAGGTAGCAATAAGGCCTAATACCGTCTTTGGAGTTGATAAGAACTCGGTGCGTTGTCATGAATGGTGAGATTGACATTACACACACTCAGCGAAGTAAAGTCGCGTACAGGTGGATTATGCATGTGTTTAGTGACTAGGGGAGAGAGAATAGCTTAGATCTCATAGTTGCCCGGCTGCCTTCAATTTGAGACTCTTCAGATTCCGTCAAGTTATGAACGGGAAAGATAACTTGAGGCTCTGATTTCGTCTCAACGATACCAATTCAGAAGCTGAGGAGCCGATTGTGGATAACTATATCCCAAGTATCTACTGTGGTAACAGGGTAGGATTTGCGTAAGCAGAAGTTGGTCAGAGGCTGGTGCTAACCGATCAAGTCAACGGCCAATCAGGCGATTCGGTTCAATGCGGCCGAGTGCGGGACTGGTTTCCGAGAGCCAAAGCGGCCTTCTGGTCCTGCGGAAGATGATGCTGATAGAGCCAACGATGTGTGCTAAAAAAGTAGAAAACCCGTTTCCGAAGGTCTCTACAAAATGTCATCTATGAGAGAGCAGTGAACAATGGTTTCAACAACTTGCGTTCAATGGCATTCTACGCGGGGTTGGGCATATCACGTGCGGCCGTCCCAGCCTAAAGGAAGTGCCGTAGCAATTCGGGACGCTCATTGGCCCCTGTCCGCAGCTCAAGAGCTCCCCCAGTCATTCCACCCCAGCCACAAAGCTTCAATCGATCGTCTGAACGCCGCAATCCACTGTTGTTTGCAACATCGGCTGCTACCGACTCCACAACCCTCCTCCGCGACAGGCTAGCAGAAGCGCCAACGAGTCGAACGACGTTCGTGAGGCTCAGCGTTAAGCCGCGACCTCAGAACCATAATCCAAGTTGCTGGCACTCACCTTCTGTTTTGGACCACCTTAATCTCACTCATTGCATATCATCTGGTACACCGGATTTCGTGTTAAGAGTTGCATGCGAAGGCGGATGTTCTCCGCGTTTCCCACCTCCGCCTCGTTATTTTCCCAGTGTGACAGGTGATCATTTTCTGCCGCCTTAACAATAGGTGCTCCACCACTCGACTGCCAACGTGGGCCGAAATCAAACCGCCCATCTTGCGAACCTCGCTCATAAACTCACGTTCTATCCTCTTCTGTAATTATATCTTTACGAATCGGTCCGCGCAAGGAATTTCGCCGCGAGCACGCCAAGGCGTTCAGACACCACTTTAGAACGCGATCACGCGCACACACGCCCCAGCTTATGCGCTGATCGCCATCAGAACAATGTCTGCCCCACGTACGAAGACCCTACTACTGGATTGGCGGGGTCACGGGGTAATGGACGTCACTAACTCTTGACAGTATCTGCGGAAGAAAAGGCAAACTACACGCGCATCATCGATGGCATCCTCGCCGTTGCCGACCTCCAGACGGTGACACGCAAGAAGATCCGCCAAGGTCTAGAGGCGGCGGTTGATAAGGATCTTACAGAGCAGAAGGTTCGTCTCCTCTCCAGCCCAGCGCTAGTCGCTTGAGACCTGTCTCTTCCCCAGTTTTGCTCCTGGTATGCTGTGTTCCGGCGCTAACTCACCCCGCAAAAGAATGCCATCAAGGCCTTGATAGAAGCTCGTTTCGACGCCGCTTCCAATGTCGTCCAAGCGATACCTACGCCGCCGCCTCCGAGCGTGGACGCCGATTCCAACTCCCTGACGCGAGAGGCCAACGGACACTCTCCCGACGCAGATGCCGGTAGCGAGGTTGACAGTGAGATCGAGGTGTCGGTTGCGCCGGCAAAGAAGAAGATCAAACGCGACTACTCTAGCGAAGATGCCGACGCCCGTCTGGCCGCGGAACTCCAAGCGCAAGAGAACAGGTTGTCTCGCGGTCCACTTACACGCGGTGGGGGCTCAGCCAAGGTGACGAAGACGAAGACGAAGAAGGCCAAGTCCAAGAAAGAAAAGACGCCCAAGAAAAAGAGCGAGAAGCGGGCGCGCTCCGGTTCCGATAGCGATGGAGATGGCGATTCGGACACGGGCGGGAAGGAGAAGCGGAAGGCGGGAGGTGGCTTCCAGAAGCCTTTTAATCTCAGCTACCCGCTGGCCGAGCTTGTTGGGGAGAGCCAGGTTGGTTTACATGGCCCTCTCTTTGTCTGACATGGATAAGACCCACTGACCTTTGTTACAGCTGTCACGGCCGCAAGTGGTCAAGAAGCTCTGGGCGCACATCAAAGCAAACGAACTCCAGGATCCCAACGATAAGCGGCAGATACTTTGTGACGATCAGATGCAGGCGGTTTTCAAGCAAAGTCGGGTTGACATGTTTCAGATGAACAAGCTGCTCGGTAATCATCTCTATCCACTTGACGAATAGCGATCGGAAAGTACGCCTATGATTTAACGCGCGGGCATGGATGGCGTCTTGCTGGTTTTCTGGTTCACGACTCATTCCTCGTCTGGGTACCATTGTCATCTGGCCGGGCGTATCGACGGTCCGGTCTAGTGCTTCTCTTTTCTGTGTTGTCACCCACACTGGGTACGGCGACAAACCTACACCAAATTGTTATTCAGGGGCGGTTGCCCGACGTATGCCTAAACTGGCGTTTGTGTCATCCTGACAGAAGGGGATGCATGGCAAGTTCGAGGGGCTTGCTACAATGAGTCATCCCGTTGTCGTCATGTATTATTGGCCGACGACGTAGCATATATTCGTTATTTCTGGCTTACTGTCTTTGGGCTAGCGGGATATGAAGGGATGCTGGGTATACTGGTCCTTCTCTGGGTTATTGTCAAGGCGGGGAGGATGATGGCGCAGGAGGCTTGGCAGGAAAGCAGAGCAACCAGGGACGTGGGCACTTGTGATGATGGTTATTTGGCCGAGAAATGATGGTGTATGCGGCATTGTGCCCATTGTTACCACAGTGTGCGATATCTTTCGTGGTAGTGGCTTCGGGGACAGTGCTAGCGGTCGTAGTTAGCAGTCTATGTCAGCCACGAGGGATTAAAGAGTTGCATTTCGATGACATCCATTAGGAGTAACACTTATGTCCATCTTGGCGAGCAGCAGCGCGTGTGTTAACTGAGGCTATCGACTTTGTCATCCGGTGGTATAAGTGGCGACCAGGCACACTGACTGGCTCCTGTTGGTCAAGGCTGCAAGGGCAGAGCTGTGCACTTGTGCAATTCCCCGATTCGGCGCTTCTCAGTTTCTCACTATACTTTAAGTGCTTACCTGGGTAAGGTATCCTAGTTCATCCATTCAGCAAGCCCATTAAGCGAACGCTCAACTTCCACATGCAGGACGCATTCTTCAAGCTGTACATGGACATGCTCTCTTCCATTCAATCTTCAATCTCTAGAGCAAGTATTCTCCCCTAACCCACAATGGAAGCTGGGCCACAGCCACCCCGTACCAACGAACAGCAGTCCCAAAAACGGGCAGGAAGAACCCCTCACCTGAATACGAAAATCTGGAAGCAGCCTCGGTCTATCCACTTTTAGTCTCCCAAACCAACGACCAGCAAAGTACTCCGCATGTGTCTACGTCAACGGCGTTACCATTTCCGTCTCGCAATGACTTGCAGAGTGCTGATTCGCAGCGCCGGATCAATATTGCTCTTTTCGGCCCCCTCGCCCGGGGCAGGTTCCCCTGATGGGTAGGTCGGGTGTGCTGGCGAGGCGGAATATTTCGCACCCCGCGACCCCGCGTTCCCTGCAAATATAGGAACCGGATATCGCGGGGATCAACCTAGGTGGAAGCCCAACGCTCCAATCGCATAACACGGCACATGGCCCCCACACCGAGGCTGCTCCGAACCGGAACGTTGGTGAGTAGTCGTCGTCATAATAGGGCAAGTAAGCGGGCTCGAACAGAACAGGAAGCCGCGAGGCGAAGTGAACCAAGCTTAGAAATGCTGCGACGGCGACTCACACATATAATGCTACCGCCCCTGGATGAAATGGGTGGGTTAGGGGGAGTGTCTTGGTTACAGCTGTCTTGTCCTGGTCTCATTTGTCCAGCACCCACCCACCCACCTCTGGCCTAACCGTCCTCATATATATATATATACCGGAGCCACCGGAAAGCACTAATATTAGCTGGTCGTGGTTGGCGTGGGTTATGGGCAACATGGCAAGCCAGCTGCTCTCACTGCTACTGCTATTAGCAGCCAGTAGCACAATCTTGCCAGTGGTTTCCGCCGCTCCGTGCCCTCCTCTCAAGTCCCCCATCCCACCGAGTCAAGATCCATGGTACACAGCCCCTCCGAGCTTTGCCTCCGCCGCTCCGGGTTCCGTGCTTCGTCTCCGACGAGCCCCCGGGAACTTGACAGCCATCTACGGCTCTGCAGCAGCATACAACATCCTGTACCGCACGACAGACAGCCAGTACAAACCCGCCTGGGCAGTCACCACGCTGTTCATCCCTGCTACAAATGGCACCACCACTACCACGGTGAGAACTTCAACTCCCCGGCGTGAGACTGTCGATGTCAACAAGACAGCATGCACAGCCTCTGTCTCCAGCTCCACCGCGAAGCTGCTATCCTACCAGATTCCCTACGACAGTGCCGATGTAGATGCATCACCCAGCTACGCCCTCTACGCTTCCACAGTTCAGTCCGCGAATGCCACGTACGGCCCCATTCTATCTGCGGGTTGGTTCCTCAACATCCCGGACTACGAAGGCCCGCTGGCCAGCTTCACGGCGGGCGTCATGTCCGGACACGCGACCATCGATTCCATCCGGGCCGTCGTCAGCCTCCTCACCACCAGTGACTGGTTATTAGGTCTACCACAGTGCTTCGAGGACGTGAGGTACGCGATGTGGGGGTACTCCGGCGGGGCGCTCGCCTCGGAATGGGCGGCCGAGCTGCAGGTCCAGTACGCCCCCGAGCTCGTCTTCGCGGGCGCCGCGCTGGGGGGGTTGACCCCGAACGTCACGAGCGTCCTGGAGACGATCAACGGCGGCCTCGCGGCCGGCCTCGCGCCGTCGTCCATCCTCGGCCTGACCTCGCAGTATCCCGACGTGCAGGAGCTGCTGCTCGGGAGGCTGAAGGCCGCCGGCCCGTACAACGCGACCGGGTTCCTCAGCGCGCGGGACATGAGCCTCGCGCAGGCGGAGGTGGCGTTCGCGTTCCACGACATCGGCGCGTACTTCGTCGACGGCTTGTCAGACATCATCACCGGCCCGGAGGTCGACAGGATCATATTCAGTGATGGCATCATGGGGTACCATGGCGTCCCGCAGATGCCGCTGTTTGCGTACAAGGCGATACAGGATGAGATCAGTCCCGTGGCGGACACGGACAAGCTGGTGGGTGAGTACTGCAACATGGGCGCGAATATCTTGTATCAGAGGAATACGGTCGGCGGGCACACCGCGGAAGCGACGAACGGGTTCCAGGCCGCGCTGGAGTGGCTGACTAGCGTACTGGAGGGCACGTACGCGCAAGAGTACAACAGTACTGGGTGCACGGTGGAGCAGGTCACGGTCAGACTAAATACTTCACCTATAAAATTCTAGCATAATATTCAGGTTAGTAAATAGAATACGAGTTAAAGGATCTGAGAGCGTGTTGTTAAGAGTCTACACCAGACCTATCACAGAGTATACAATGAGAATCCTGAAAAAAGGTCACATGTATGAGGATATAGTTGAGATTGACTTGTGTGTGAGTAAGGGATGTGACAAGGTAAAAGAAAGAGAGGTCTGGAAATCCTCAAGCATGGATTCCAAGTTCTACTTACGAGGGTCAGCTGTGCATAGGATTCAAGTCTATCACTCACTCACCTTTGTTAATGCATATCATATGGCACGGTTCAGGCCAGAAACATAGATAACGTTCACCACAGTGCCAAGTCTGACTGATGCCGGAATTCAAAAACCAATCTAACATTCACTCGAGGTCTATGGTATTTTCAGCCCAACGCTCGTGAATGTGTCTACCTCTCGCGTCTCCTGGGCGCCGCTCTTATGATATCATCAACACGTAACAGGAGCTAGAGAACGGTCAGTGATGGGTCTTCTACAAAATAGTATGCCGTGGAGAAACTCACCTCAGCAGCCTCGCTAGCTGATGACACAACTGCTCTCTTGAGCTTGTAGCTCTCAATAACACCCAGATCCCTCATATCTGCGATGCCACCACCCGGTGTCATCAGATCTAGACCATATGTTGTCATGCCGTCGTAGATGGCTTTCCGGAGCCGCGCAACCAAATCGCCCGAGTCGAGACCGGCGTTGTCTGCGAGGATGGTGGGAAGCTGTCGAAGAGCGACGGCGAAAGAAGCTACTGCCGTCTGCCGCTTGCCCTCTACCCGAGTGGCAGCACCCTCGACAGCCTTGGCCATGACCATCTCGGCGCACCCACCTCCGAGTGTTGTCCGGGGCTCCCTGACGGTCTGGGAGAGAACGGCAAGAGCGTCGTGCAGACTCCGCTCTGCCTCGTCAAGCAGTTGGTCAGTGGCTCCACGGAGCACGATGGTGCACGCTTCTCCTGCGGCAACACCAGAGAACTTGATAAGGGTATCCTCGCCAATGAGAACCTCCTCGATCAGATCGCACTGGCCGAGCTTCACCTGCTCAGGGTGGTCGAAAGTGGAAGCGATCTCGCCGCCGGTGACCAGAGCCAGGCGCTCGATGCCGTCGAAGTCCGCATGCTCTATTGACATGATGCCGGCGTCGGTGAAGAGCTGCTCGGGCCAGTTGTAGATGAGCTGCCGGTTGATGAAGCAGTTGATGCCGTGCGCCTTGATCTTCTCCACCTTGGCCTTCATCTTCTCCTTCTCGGCCTTCTCGAGGTCTGCAAGCTTGCTCGTCGAGCTGACCTTGACTCGTGCGCCAAAGATCTTGACCTTGTCAGTGTCCATCGATGTGTTTGCGATCAGAATCTTGGCCTTCTCTAGCCGCTTGGGCTGGTTGACGCCAATCTTCTTGTCCAGAATGAAGCCCTCGTCGAGATAGGACTCGCTGAGCTTGCCGCCCGCCTTCTTGATGATCTGGATGTGGCTGAGGTCTGCTGAGCCCTTGAGCCGCAGAACGGCGTCAACGGCCAGCTTCGAGAAATGGTCCCGGTCCTGAGCAAGCACTTTGGAACTGAGAGTCGTGCGCGCGATAGCGAGCAGGTCCTGCTTGAACGCCTCCAGGTTCTTGCTGTGATCAACCGCCGACGCCTCCAGAGCCTGCAGCGCTGCCTGGCTAGCTATCCGGTATCCTTCGATGATCGTCTGGGGGTGGATCTTCTTGTCGACGAGCTTCTCCGCCTCGCGCAGCAGCTCGGCAGCAAGAACAGCTACTGACGTCGTTCCGTCGCCGACCTCGTCGTCTTGGACCTTGGAGATGTTGACAAGCACTTTGGCAGCGGCGTTGTCGAGGGCGATAGCCTTCAATATCGTTGCACCATCGTTTGTGACCATGATTTCGCCGGTAGAACTGGCATATTCTCAGTTAGCGACCCCCTGTCAAGGCAACCATTCTCACGATCTCCTGATGCGGGGTGCAACTTACGCAGACTGCAGGATCTTGTCCATTCCCTTCGGCCCGAGTGTACTCTTCACCAAGTCGCCGACAGCGATGGCGCCAACGAAGGCGCTGAGCCGGGCATTTTCACCCTTCTCCTGGGTCGTGCCCTCCTGGAAGATCTGTGTCGGACTAAACGAGGACTGTGCAGCTTCAGGTTAGCAAGCTGTCACCGGGAAGCGTACGGGTCGGTGCAAACCCACCATTTTGCGGTATGACTAAGTCGGACGAAGAAAAATGGCGGGTGTGATTGCGCGTAAGGGATTGCCGTATATGCGCAGCTTCACGAAAGGGTGCAAGTAACTGATCAAGTCCCTCCTTTAATCACCAAGCAAGGTCCCGCCCCGCGCCTGCACTTTTTGCGATGGTAATGGCAGAAAACGCCAGAGCTCTGCTACACCGCCTATGCAGCTGCGGTGCCGCAGGTGCCTAGCTTTGACTTTGTAGGTAGACCCGACATCCCTGGATTGAGCTCTCGGAAAATTCACGGTTCCGACCACACACACAGCATCATGACTGAAACTTTACGAATCTGTAAAAATTGAGGCAAGGATAACATGAAGTTCTGCGTACACAGTATACAACAACTAAAACATTTAAAGCGTGATAGAACAATCTTGCCGCAAAGATTCGGTCCTCTCTATTATAAATCAAATACCAGCGCTGTCCAAGAGACTTGGAATGGTCGATTTGCCAAACACCCTAGCTAGAAGACAAAGGTGGGGCAAATTTTTCTTTTCTACTCGCCTGGTCTCCATCTCAGCGAACCCCACCACGGTCTGCGGTGCGCACAAAATATCGTCGATACGATCCTGACAAGAGAAACAGGCCCGACGGCAGCGTCTAAGCACATACAGCGAGTTCGCTCATTCGGAAATCGCGTTGCCCAGCATGGCGCCTTCATTTGACCATCTCCGCGATGAGGACCTCGACGAGGACGATTTCGATATGGACGAGGTGGACATCTCAGATCTCCGAGAAAAATATGAGGTCCAGTTGGAACAAGGCTATGACCATTTCGTTGTCATTGATGGCCTGCCGGTGGTCGATCAGAACCAGAAACCCAAGCTGGTCAAGTTTTTGCTCAAGAAATTGAACACTGTTGGGAAGACGCGGGAAGAGCTAATCTTTATGCCCATGGACGAGGATGGAAAATCGATGAGGTATGCCTTGTCTTTATACTTAGCTAAGGACTTGAAACCCGTCAATCAACGGTCCGCTAATGCTAGTGCCTACAGCTTTGCCTTCGTCGAATACTCGTCAGCGGCCGAAGCTGCTGCTGCAGTGAGACAGCTGGACCTCGTTCCCCTCGACAAGAAGCACACTCTGCGCGTCAACAAGCTGACCGACGTGGACCGGTATGGCAAGGAAGGCCGCATCGCGGAGGAATACACCCCGCCGAAGATCGAGGAGTTCCAAGAAAAGGAGCATCTGCGCTCCTTTATGGCGGACCCCAGCGGCCGCGGCCGAGACCAGTTCGTCATGTTCAGGGGCGAGTCGGTCGGCGTCTTCTGGAACAACGAGAAGGACGTGCCAGAGAACATTGTCGACCGGCAACACTGGACCGAGACCTTTGTGCAATGGTCGCCCCTGGGAACATACTTGACGTCGGTGCACGCGCAGGGTGTCCAGCTCTGGGGAGGCGCTTCGTGGACGAGACAGAGGCGGTTCGCACATCCCTTCGTCAACCTCGTCGCCTTCTCTCCC
Source organism: Diplogelasinospora grovesii (assembly GCA_033297225.1). Lineage (NCBI taxonomy): Eukaryota > Fungi > Ascomycota > Sordariomycetes > Sordariales > Diplogelasinosporaceae > Diplogelasinospora > Diplogelasinospora grovesii. The sequence continues at coordinate 147,195 of MU853790.1, read as the reverse complement.
AACGAAAAGTACCTGGTCACCTGGTCAAACCGCCCCATCTCCATCCCCGACGAAGGCCATCCCGCCCTGTCGTTGGACGACGACGGCAAGAACTACGTCATCTGGGATATCGAGACATCAAAGCCCCTGCGGTCCTTTGCCCAGCTTGACGCCCCTGCAGGACCCGTGGTTGATGGCGCGGCCGCAAAGGCGCCGGCGAAGTACCCCTGGCCTGCATTCAAATGGTCCGCCGACGACAAGTACGTGGCGAGACTGACCCAGGGCCAGTCCATCTCCGTGTACGAGCTTCCGAAGATGAACCTCCTGGACAAGACAACGGTGAAGCTGGAGGGAGTTATGGACTTTGAGTGGGCGCCGGCATCACCCCAGCGGGAGGGCGTCAAGACATATGAGCAGCTGCTCTGCTTCTGGACACCCGAAATAGGCAGCAACCCGGCCAGAGTCGGTCTGATGAGCATCCCGTCCAAGGAGATTGTCCGGTCCCTAAACCTGTTCAGCGTCACAGACGCCAAGCTACACTGGCAGTCCGAGGGCGCGTACTTGTGCGTGAAGGTCGACCGGCATTCCAAGTCCAAGAAGTCTCAGGCTACCACACTGGAGATCTTCCGTGTCAAGGAGAAAGGCGTCCCTGTCGAGGTTGTCGACACAATCAAGGACACGGTTATCAACTTTGCCTGGGAGCCCAAGGGAGACAGGTTCGTCATCATCAACACCACCGAGCCCGTCGGTGCCACCGCCGTGCCCCCCAAAACCTCGGTTGCCTTCTTCTGCCCGGAGAAGGCAAAGGGCAACGCCGTCGGCAACTTCAAGCACCTGCGCACGCTCGAGAAGAAGAACAGCAACGCCATTTACTGGTCACCAAAGGGTCGGTTTGTGGTCATCGCTACTGTCCACAACCAGCAAAGCTCCGACCTCGACTTCTTCGACTTGGACTTTGAAGGCGACAAGCCCGAGTCCGACAAGGACCTGACGGCAAACCTGCAGCTGATGAACACGGCCGACCACTACGGAGTTACTGACGTCGAGTGGGATCCGTCGGGTCGTTTTGTTGCCACTTGGGCATCATCATGGAAGCACTCTGTGAGTATACCAATTCTAACCATGAAGGAAGAAAGCACTCGCTAACCTAAACAGATGGAAAACGGCTACCACCTATACGACTTCAAGGGCGAGCAATTGCGAGAGGAACCCATCGAGAAGTTCAAGCAATGGCAATGGCGACCTCGGCCGCCCACACTGCTCACCAAGGAGGAGCAAAAGACGATCCGCCGCAACCTCCGTGAGTACTCGAGGGTATTCGAGCAAGAAGACGCCGAACGCATCAACAGTGCCGATGTTGCCGTCGTCGAGGAGAGACGCAGACTCCTTGAGGAGTGGCTCGCCTGGCGTGCGGCGATGGAGGAGGAGCTTGCTGAGGAGCGCGAGATCCTTGGCTTGCCTTCCGACCCTGTTGCCGAGTTGCTCAACGCTAAGACAGCCCAGCTTGCACCCGATGGAGAGGAGAAGATCATTGAGGAGATTATGGAGGAGGTTCTTGAGGAAACAGAGGAGATTGTACAGTAGAGGACAAACTCGTAAAAGTCTCTTTGGGTCTCTGGCAAGGGCAGTGGAGGATCAGCAGCGGGGAATCTCGTTTCTTGGTGGACAAGGTGTTTTGCTGCGCTACGGGTCTAGAGACATGATGTTTAAGGCTGAGGTTACGCATCAAAATGGAGGTCATGGGGGTTTGTTTAATACGCATTCACGACGTAAATGGTACAAAAGTGTTAAACTGGGTCCTTGCATGTTCTGTGAAATTGGTGGTTTTGCTGTCAAGAATTGGGCTAGTGCAATAAACTACAGTCCGAACGAAGGCTATTCTTAAGCTGGCTGGTTCGCTCTCCTACTCACTCTAAGACTCAGCGCTTGAAGAAGCATCAGGAATTATAAGATGGTTATGCATTCAGTTTCCATCCAACAAGGGAGTCCAGCAACAGGTTCGGGTGCATCTTCCTGGATATGGGACACATGCACGTCGAATGGGGGGCAGCGGTGGCTAGCCATTTCCAGCTGTCAACTTCCGCACTTTAGTCGAAACACCACTGATTAAATGAACAAACCACCACAGTGACCCGCCTAACAAGCACCTTGGGATGTAAGGCACTTCTACAGGTTACGTGTAGCACAAAGGCAACAGTACATACACCTTTCCCCGCAGATCTCCGAACATTATTCTCTTGGCGATCGCTCCTGCCGCTTGCCGTGCACGCCGTATTGATGCTTCTGGCATCCACACCGCTCCAAACTCTCCATCTCATGTTTCCAGGCTAGCTGAAGACTGTACCTCAAACGTTGGATCACTGGTTGAAGCCAATTCATCCTCAGCAGATTCCTTTGGACGAAAGCCAATTCTCCTTGTTTGTGTTTGCCCTGAATGGACCGGTGTAGTACACCGAAGGAAGATGTGCTGAAGTCACCTCAAGACTATGAGGTCTATTGAGGCCAACATGGGGAGCGGCTTCAAAAATAGTTGAATGCCTTGCTAATTCGTTTGCCCGTGAGGGTACTTGCATGAAGAACTTAACAGCGCCATGTCTGCTGTCCTGCTTCTTCCAAGCCGTCTTCCTTTTATCCCCCTTTAGCCAGATAAAGCCCATGCCGTTACCGTTTCTTGGTGCCCCCGTTTCCCACGCATGCTCTGAAGAGCCAAACCCAAGACCTGTAATCATTTTATCTTCCTCCCGTTCCCCAAACTTAGACTCATTCGCCAGTTTATCGTTAGGCCGAGACATGATAGACACATTTGCCGTGTCGGCCCCAATTCTTCCCACTACACTCAATAGCGGTACTCGGGAGGAGGAACACAGAGACACCATACTCACACGGTTCGTACTTTGCCTGTCTGCCTCTAGACAGCAAAAGAACACTCGTATGGAAATGATATGAGCTGCCATGCACCAGCGCTGCTTGCCCTCCTTGAGAAGCTGTCCTGTCCGGATTTCCCTCCTCATTCTATGTCTTTGTCTGCTATTCATAACTGCTACAAGGTTACTAGAGCTTCACCATGGCTCCTTTCTCGGTGGACTGTCTGTCCTACGACAGAGCGGTTATGGCGTGGTGGAATATCTGAACGAGGAAATAATAAATAAGGAAGGTCAGCAACCAGTACCACCACCGCCGCCGCCATTACGCCACCACGGAGAGCCCAGTCAAGTGGTAGGGCAGTGTGGCAATCCCCCCGAGGAGCTCGCCTTTCTCCCCCGTCCCGAACTCGACCTAACCGACACCATCCTCTACACCCGGCGATGCATCAAGCCCATTTTTGGGGAGACAGATCGCGATGTCATAACCAACATCACCACCCCTTTAATCACCCACCAAACTGCCGTCAACTTCACCTCCTGCACGACAGACATAAAATTACCACCCTGCGACCCCCTACCTCTCCAGGTTTCCTATCCGTACCCAAAACGGACATACGAACATCTCACCTTCGGCGTGGCGTCCACACACGACCGTCTGAACGCCTCCCTCCCTGCCTTCTCCCACTGGCTGGCAGGTACTGGTGCTCAACTCGTGTGTATCGTGGTAGACACCACCTCCAACCTCTCCTCCTTACAACAGCTCTACCACCAACACGACATCAACGCAACCTTCGTACCCCCAAAGCCGATCATCACCAACCAAGAAACTATCATGAGAGAGGTTCCAGTAGAGCAACACCATTTCATGCTCCTCCGCGAGCTGCTCCTGCACCACTCTTCCCCCGTCACCCGCTGGCTTGCGGTGATCGACGACGACACCTTCTTCCCCTCCCTATCCCCCCTCAACCGCGCCCTCTCCAGCTTCGACCCCTCCCGGCCTCTCTGGCTCGGTTCTCTGAGCGACGACTTCGACGCCGTTAAGCTCCGGGGCTTCATGGCGTACGGCGGCGCCGGCATCTTTTTATCTGTTCCCCTCGCCAACCAGCTCCTCCCGCACATGGAGAGCTGCGTACAGACCGCCACCCTACACACCGGCGACGGGATCTTGCGAGACTGCATATACGCCCACTCCCGCACAAAGCTCACCATTATTCCGGGGTTGTACCAGCACGATATGCACGGCGACGTATCCGGCTTCTACGAATCCGGGGTGAGCCCTCTGAGCGTGCATCACTGGAAGTCGTGGTACAGAGAGCCGATACCAGACATGGCGGGGATAGCGGAGTACTGCGGGGACTGCTGGCTACAGCGCTGGGTCTTTGCGCAGGACGATGTGTTGCTGGCGAATGGGTACAGCATCACGCAGTATACTACTACCGGACACGGGGGGGTGGGCATCAAGGGAGTTGATTTAGGCAGGATGGAAGCCACCTGGGCGCGTGCCGCTGCCGGCCACGAATTCGACTTTTCGTATGGACCGCTCCGCAAGAGACTGACAGGCGCGGAAAAGAAGAGCTGGAAATTGGTTGACGCACAGAGGATGGGAGAGGGGGATGATAATAGACATGTGTTTAGGCAGACGTATGTACACAGACACGGTGATGGTGATGATGATGATGATGATAAATGGGCAGGGGAAGCGGATGAAGAAGAAAAAGAAGAAGAACGGGAACGAAGGGAACGAAGGGAACGAAGGGAACGAAAACGGGGGGCAGAAAAGATGGACCAGGTTATCGACCTCTTCTGGGACATCTCCCAAAACTTCCTTCCTCAGACATAACATGGACACATAGCTCGTTGGAACATAGGTACTTTTGGTGCAGATTAACATATAGCTCAAGTATAGAACTGACCAAGTAAGTAAATAAATAAGGCTAACCTCATCTTCCAACTTGGGTAGTGGTTGTCGTTTGGACGTGGCACAAAGTCCTTTATCCTAGTCTCCACATGGTGTCATTGCAAAAAGAGCAGACTGGAGAGAAAACAAATGTAAGCAATCATATATATGTATTTTAAAAATGTTCAAAACCCCCCGTTCCACAAGTATACAAAATATTCTCTCTCAAAAACCAATCCAAGTCTAAATACATCCATGATATATATATACCGCTAGATACCGTAAATCCAACGAGACCCCCAAGTCAGATGAAGTAATAACCCCCCTCCCCCTTTTTCCAACCCATATACAGAAAATAGATTCATCACATCTCTCCTGAAATCGGGGTTGTCCAAAAAGCCTGTAACATACCACAGCAGGCGAAGCCACACCCGGTGGCAAAAAAAAAGAATTAAGTATACACAATAAGTAACTAATCGGTTAGGAAGAAATAATTCCGCAGAAGAAAAAACACAAGACTGAAATGAGCCCACCCAAGTTTGTTGGTCATAACCCGTTCCCCCAAAGTAAAATCCAATGCTGCAAAGTGAGAACGCCGATGAGGATGGTGAGCATATATCCAAAGTGTTTGCTCACTGGTGGTATGTAGTTGTAGCGTATGTTCATGACGGTGCCGCGCCAGTTCGTCCAATGCGTGCTTCTCTCCTCGATTAAATAAAGCTGGAAGCAAGGAACTAGGCCTTTCCGGCCCCCCTCACCGCACGCATCCACCGGTCCTCCTCGCCATTCCCAACAACAACACGCTGCTTCTTCGCACCGTCTGACGTGTAGTCGAGGATCGCCTTGACCTCGGCAACGGTCTTGGTACCCAAGAGTGACATCTCCTTCTCCGTGAGCAGCGCGACAGCAGCCCGGACTAGGACAGCATCGCCCTCGAAGACGTACACGTCAAAGAGCCTCGCAGCTTCGTCCAACGCGAGGTGACCGGTAAAAAGACTAGTGAACACGTCGCCAAGATACACCTCCGGGTCGTGATCAGGAAGTTGCGTCAGGTGATCGTGAAGATTGGATGACTTTTGAGCCAGGGTCTGCAAGAGTAAGTTGTAGGCGGTCGACTTGGCGCCGACATCGCAGGCATAGAAGCTCAGCGGCAAAGGGCGATTGAGAATATTTGCGAGCGCAACGAAGGCGTCGGTGGGGGTGGGTAGATTGAGCAGGAGCAGCGCCGCAATTGTCTGTTGAGTGTGTCAGTTTCGTCTCAACAGGAGATACAGGTGTAACGGGACAACTCACATTGCACCCCGGCACGTATCCAATGTCGCTCCTGTACATCGCATAGGCACTCAGCACGTCCACCAAGCTCTGGTGGAGCGGCGCCCCAGCCTGGAAAATTCGCAGATCCCGCCATGTGTGCTCATCGACGTCCTTCCTGATAGCATCGAACCAGGCAGCCCAACGAGGATCCTCAACACTGCCGCTTGCAGCCTTGACTTTCGCCTCGGCTTCACGCGCCCGACCTAGAGCGGCCTTGTATGAAGTTTCAGTGAGGCCAAGCTCGTTGCCAATGGCCTTGGTCCAGACAGCTCCTCTGCTCCGCGGTGCAATTCCTCTCCACCAAAGCTCCCGTGTCCTGCGCTCGCGGATCGAATCGTTCCATCGCGGTAGGATATCATGCTCCCATATTTGCTGTAGACTGTCCGCAGCAATGTCTCGGCACTCAGATTTTGCGCGTTTTGTCGCTTCGCGGCGGCGCTCGGCCTCGAGGCTCTGAACCATCATCTTCTGATATTCTTTCAGATGCCGGCGTTCCTCAGCAGGGTCCTTTGGAGGGAGCCATGAAGGGCGCGTCCTCGAGAGAACAGCCTCCTTTTCCTTCGAGATCGGCAGCGGATCGATCATGATGTTGGTCCGACGGAGCGGTGGGAGCTCAGCAAAAGCCGACTTCACGCGTGGTTTTGCATCGGGGTCTGACGACCTCCTGGGATTCGGCATCGAGCCAGTACTCGAACGTTGAGACTTGTGCTCCAATTCCTCCGCGTGTTCCTCCAGCTTCTCTGTCAGAGCTTTGGCCTCCGCATTCAGTTCCGTCAAAGCAGCAGTCCAACTCTTGGCCCGCGACATCTTCGGGCTGGGTGGAGTGCTCGAAGCAGCTGAATTGAGCGTAGAAAGCGCGCTGTCTGATTTCCAGGTTGGTGATCGAAGCGACCCGTGTGCCACGGCAACCGGTGGCGTCCCGTTACCCACGCTTCGTATCCTCTCCTTTGGTGCTCGTTCGGGAGATGGGGCTTTAGAGCAAGGCTGGCTCTTGGAGCGCTCTTGAGGCGGCCGGGGCGAGAGAGGCACATTATCGAGAACAAGCCCCTCAGGGATATCATCTCCGTCGTCCTCATCACATTCCAGCTCTAATTCCATTGCGGATTTTCGCTCTCGGTTCGACTGCCAGCTGCTCCGCCGCGGCTTCATGAGAAAGTTCGGGTCCTTCGGAGAGAGGGAGAGATTCGGGCTCGGACTCCGGTGCCGTACTGAAAGAGAGTTTGAAGATCGGCTTCCAAGATGGCGAGAGGGGAGGGGACCCGTACGCAGCTCGGGGAAGACGCCCAAACTGCCCGCACGAACGTTGACATTTCGGACCTGATTTTGAAGACTCGGAAAGGTCGGTCGGGTCTTGGGAAGTGTCGTCGGTGTTATCGCTGTTGCTGTCGTGGAGATATCTCGTTTCTGGCCGTTTCTTGACAGCTCTCGAGAGTACTGTAGTCGGGGAGCGGAGGCCGGTGCATGTTTTTTGACGGACGAAGCAGCTCGGAGGTCGGAGGAAAAGCAAGGGCTGTACGGGTTCGGGGCAGATTTGAAGTGTTGATCAGAAAGATGTCGAGGATCAAATGCGGCGTCGTCGTGAAGCCCGATATCCTCAAAGTGGCTAACATCGTCCAAAGCGCTGTTATCGTCGGAGCCAACAGAACTGAACGACGACGATTTCGAGGACTTCGAGGCGGTCATGCCTGGCGGCGAGCCGGGGCTAGGAGAAGCGACATCATGCACGGCTTGCTCGTAGACAAGCATCTTTGCACACTGTTCTGAAAGAGTGCTGCAAAACAGCTCGTTTTCACGATAGTCCCAAGCGAGGAGCCGGCCTCGTTCTTTTGACGCGGAGATTCCCTGTCGCGTGGACCGTCCGATTGCTTCCCCAATTCTTGGTTAACCGGGTCGAATTGAAGTGGAGGAGTGCAGGTCTGGAGATCGTTCAGTCGATGCGGCAGGAAACGTCGCAGGAATGCGGCTCCAAGTCCGATAGTTGGGTCGAACTTTCTGGGACGGATTCTGAGTAAAGACACCCCTGATGGGATCCCAGGTGTCTCACAAAACACCGTTTTGGTCAGGGGTCTCGGACGACGAAACAAAAATAAACAGCGCCTCGAGCGTCGAAAAAATCTGGCCTGGGGAAACCGACGGCGGTAAAAGAAAGAATAAGACCGAAAACTATTATCTATTTACCACTGAACGATTGTATATAGTGGCTGTCGTGGAATATTATGATGGTAAATAGTAACGGGTTGGTGTAGCGAATGTAGAGTTCCTTCTCTGAATCAGAGCGGCAGGGGAAGGTACGAGCGAGCGACCGGAACGAATGTGTTGACAATTATGTACTAGCGAGCGAAATATGCATTCGCGATCAGGATGCTCAGATTCAAGGCTGCCTTGCCTTATCAATGGCGACAACAGACGACGGAAGGAACAAACGAGTGAGGGGGTAAAGAGAATGCAAAGAACGGCGAAACGTGCAGCAGTGATGAAAGCGACCTGGAAAAACTTGCCGCGCAGACAGCCCATGTGAAGCTAAAAACAAGTCGAGCGGGCAACAAGGAAACGGTCGCGCACATCCGCAGGTGTGGTGAGGTGATGAGATAATGCGACGGGGGTGCAGAAAGAGGGGCCAAGGTCCGGCGAATCTCCTTGTTTTTTTGTGACAACCTTCATTTCACGGCGTGCATAAGTGCCTGGGGGGGTCCATCCTTCAGTGGCCTGCAGCTTTCGCACAGCACTCTGAGGGCAAAGGCTAGCACACCTTTTCCAAGTTCTGCTGCAAGAAGCTCCGAAGCGATCTGCAAGGCACCTGCCTTAACGTGATGGACGCCTGGATGGTGCCGTGATACTTTAATCTCGGACTTGATTAAGGCTCGGTACTGAATTGCAAGTCTTTTGACGTATGTAGCTGCAAGTAGAGATACCACCGCTTCTTGCCCCCTCAAACTCAAGATCTTCTTTGAACAAGTCACTCCGGATGAGATCAGAGCTCCGATCTTTGCATGTCCATTGGTCATTGTGACATGGCGTGTACTTCGGGTCGATTGCCAGCACTGAGGCCAACTGCGCGTCCCACGCAGCAAGCACCTGTTTATCAACATGAAGGCGTTGGGAGAAACAAACAAAGCCAGGAAACAGGAAACTGCGAAGCGGCACGATTCTAACGGTCGAAGATACGGGAGAACCCTGAAAGTCTGGAACCAAAACATGCTGGCCCTGATTTTTCGTGGGTTTTTGGTTTCCGCGAAGAATGTTCGCCAACAGAGCGGACCGCCGTCGCCAAGCGGCACGCAGTGGAGACTAGCGCATGAGCCATGAACTGCCAGCCTTGGGGAGCGTCGAGAAGGCTTGCAGACGGTCACCTATCGGTGGCGCCCAGTAGAAAGACGGGATGTTCCAGATTTGACATCATGAAAGACAACTGACTGACATTGACAGCTTCAGCCCCAACAGAACTCGTACGGCAGTACGGTTTCCGAGCTCTACGTGTCAGGCAATCGAGCAGTTCGATTCAGCTCCATCTTGTTGAGATAGACTTTATCTCCTCTCTCCATCTGTACCGCCGTTCTCGCACACCTTCCTTAACGCTGCAGAAGCTTAACCAACCAATCAGGGGCCTTGCGCTGACGTCGGCGGGAAATGAGCAGGACTCCGTTCAATTTCGACTGCGGATGCCCGGGAAAAGTCCAAAAGCGTTTTAAGCGCAAATGCTACCTATGCTATGTTCTGATCCCCTGATTGATCCATTGTGACTCCCCCCAGATGCTTTCACCAATGGCACTTCCCCATTGCGCTAAGTGTGCCCACAATTCTTTTCAGCAGCCACAAGCAGCCACAAGCAGCCACAAGCAAGCAGCCACGTCCAATTCCAGCCACAACCAGGTCAATTTTAAAGCTTCAAAGCAGTGCAGTGTAACTTGCGAGAAATAAATCACTTCGCATTTCAAAAAAGATGCTTTATTAAGTTCATATAAATGGCAGAGCTCCAGTGCATATGCTGCAGATTTTTTTAATCGCATGAGTTAGGGACTCTGCGCGTGGATTTAATCACGGCTATAATGTGTGTGGCTGATATGTGGCTTATCTGTGGCTGATGAAACGCGGCTTACCTCTATGGATGTCAGTCAACTCCATACAGACAACGGACCACAGCACGGTGGCGTCTCTGTAAGAAGTATTATAGACGAAATCGAGTGAATTTTTGTAAGTCTCCGGCAAGTCGGTCACACGCTGCACCTCAGCGGGTCTGCTTTAAAGGGAACAATGGCTGACAAGAATGTTATAAAAACATTCCTTGCTGGCAGCCTCATGTGCTCACCGTTAGATACTTGTTAGACTCTAGTCAGGTGACCGAGTCTTGCTTGTCCCTGAGCGCCAAGAGAGTGTTTAGCCTGTCAAGTGACGGGACTCAAGATATTGCAGGTTGCCTGATCGCTAGCCTTCTCTCATCGACAATGTATGAGCTCCCGCGCCTTTTTTTTGCCGCCATAGAAATAAGCTCATAGAAATAAGGCCATTGATGGAGCATGTGAGGAGAGGGCAAGAGGTGGTAGGACATGATGAAGTCAGGTGGCCTCTGCGGACGGTAACATGACGCAGCCAATCGTGGTCTGACGCTTCTGTGTCTGAGATTGTGACTCTTGGACTATTTACTTCAGACTGCGGTTATTGTCACTGATATTGTTCTTCCGGTCTCCTCTCTCAGTAAATGTCTGATATAGTGTATGAAACTACTTACATGGCTCCCGACTTGCTTGAACTTCACTGAAATATCTTGCTGTCACTATTGAGGCAGAGTCGCTATTGTTCATTCGGGGTATTTAAGGAACTCACAGAAATCGTTTCTACATATCATATCTTGAACCAAACAACACTCGCACTCTGCAGCCATCTATCATTTACCAGGTAACTCGCCTACATTCCTCTGTCTCGTCTGTCGGCCCGGTCGCTAATACACCATAGATAACATAACACACATATCATAACATCATACACATATCGGAAGATGCACATCTCAACCCTCCTCCCTTTCTTCTTGTGTGCGTTGGCGGCAGCGCATCCGGATACGTATTATTCGAACTTCACCCAGACATGCGAAAACATCACACTTGTTGGCACCTCTTCTCTCGTCGCCCTCTGCAATGCAAACCTCACAGATCAGAATCAAACTCCGCGGCCGAACAGGTTGGACCTGAACCAATGCGTTGGTCTAGAGCAGAACACAGGAACGCTTGAATTCGCGGTCAAGTTAGTAACCCCCCTTCATTTTCCCTTCCCATGTCCGCAACCCCCCTTGATCAAGAATAGAATGGTTAACGGCAGTAGTGGAAAATTCACAACCGGCTGCATTGATTGCTACGTCATGCCTATCAATAACACCGCGACAACTCAAACTCACAATTCCTCCACGGCTTTTACCTGTGCTTGCCTGCCATATCAAGGATATCTGGGACAGGACAATCACCCGCTCGAAACTACGCTAAATCTTGGTAAGCCCAAATGCAGACACAAAGCGGACTTAGGAGTGGATGGTAATAAACTGACGTACGATACAGATGAGGGAATAGGCAACTTCAATGGCGTGCTGAAATGCATAGGCGGTTTCACAGGATCTTAGGCTTTCTGCTGAGATCATGGAAAGCGTTCATGGAGAGGATATTGGATATCGTAGGTTGGGGGTTGGGGGAACACGCTGAATTAGCAGTCTGGGCGTATCATTGGTTAAAGATCTCTTTCGGTTTCAAAGTATGAGCATCATTACCTAGGTAAAGAACAGGCAGGGAACAATACACATATCTCAGCCAAGTACCCAAGGCAGCTCTTTAGAGCTATCTACCTTACTCGCAGAGGGGCCCAATCTATCTTACTCGCAGAGAGGTCCCTCTCTATTAATAAAATGATGAACTTGAATAAAGTCGCTATGTGTGGCGTGTGTGTTTTTGCCTGGGAAGCTACGCAGCTCTCTCGTCCATGCCTACAGCGCAGAGTGAGCGACGAGTCGCTTGCTTCAGTGTGGCAGGGAAGTATGAGAGATATAACAGAGTAGCAGTACTTGACGCGATGCACATGCCCACTACACCACATAATTACGCCACGCGATGCACATGCGTCAAAGCAAAGCCACCACTGTTACCATCACTTCTTATTGTTCTACTGTGTTGAAAGCTTCGTCACCATGACACACAGCTCCATCGCAGTAAAGAGCGTTCTTGAACCCACAACGGCTGCTTCAAGTGTAACCAGTTCCCCGTTTGATAGAGTCTGCCATTCTGCATTGTATGTATGTACATACATACCTACCTACCTACACTCTACAACGACGTTCCCATCTTACACCCCACCAAGACACTCCCCTTATTACTAAACACCGAGCTACCCAAATACCCAGTAACGGGCGGGTAGTAAAACCTCCCGTCTTGTATTATTATCTCCTTGGACTTGGACGCAGAGAGCACGAGCGAGGGCAAGTTTTAGAAAGAAGAAGGGGCTCCCTCCACTTTGCATACCGACTTCACACGTTAATTACCTTCCAGACAGTGTCACACATGGTATTAAATGCATGCACGAGTGCAGGAAGTAACCCGGTTGTGATCCATTCAGCTTCTCTCTCTCTCTCTCTTTTTTTTCTCAACGACGTAAAGCAGCTACTGTTATAAACGTTGCAAGTATGTATGTATGTCAATACACAAAAGCCAGCAAACCGGGCCAACCGCTAAACAGCTAACAGCTACCAAGATCGCCCCTGTGTTAGCCAGCCATACTCAAAGCCAACAAAAAAGAAGAAAACCGTCACCAATTATGGATTGTTTACTGCATACTATGGCTGATATTTTTTTTTGGAGATGTTCTATGTGCTTCAACCCCGGGGGGGTTAATTGATGTTGGCAGTGTTTGTGTTGTGTGTGTTGTTGGTGCATAAACGGTTGGGATGATAGGTAAGTGCGCTGCCCGTTGATCCTGTAATGCTGCTCTTCTCCCCCCCTCACCCACCAGCAGGGTAAACTTACACAGCATCTTCCACCGCCTACGTCTCTCAAAAAAAACTCGTGGAGTCTGGCCAGAGAGCTTTCTTACATCATCGCACTGACCTGCGCTACATATTGCGACGTAAACGCAAGGTATTGTTCACGGACATAAACGGTAGGTTATCAGCGGTATTTTGCCTGTCTTGCCCTGCCTGCCCGTTGCCGGTCGCTTGCCTGGGGGACTTTGATATGGAAGTGAGGGGTAACTGCCTGCTGCGCTGCCGCTGCCGGGCAATCCGCTTTCAACTGCCCCCCCCAACAACCCACTTCCATTGGATGTCCTTCGTGTTAGACGACCAATACGCGTGTTAGACGACCAATACGATTGCCAGAGGAACGCAAAGCAGCAAACAGAAACAGGATATTAACCATACCGATATATAATGTCATATGGTGGGTGGGTAGCAACTTTTTCTTGATTCTGTGCAACGAACATGTCATATCATGGATGACAACTCCTTCTCGTTCATTACATCTATCCTCAGACAACTAATATCCAGCTCTATCTAAAGTCTAGATCATCTACCCATATTTCTTGGTTTGTAACTTTCAACAAGTTCATCGTGTCGTCAACTGAACGTGGGTATTCGATCTTTTTGATCAAAGCAAAACATCTTTCTCTATCAGCTGGTCTATATCAAAACATCACGTCTCGTCTTTTTTTTCTTTTTTTTCTTTTTTCTTTTTTTTTCTGCATGAGCGATGGCTCCATCCTGTTGCTGTCACGATTCATGGTGTGGTGAAAACTAGAAGGTCGATTCGACGGCGCTCAGTCACGCCCGGCCTGTGGTAATCCGGACAAACGCTTCCAAGAACAGGGACATTGACTAAAGCCGACCGCAAGATTTGGAAGGCCGGCTGGCCGACAACAAAGATATTCTCTCTGGGAAAGCAAGCGTGTGTCGACTCTCTGTCGAGCAGCCAGGCAAATTAGGACGTCCTCGAGTCACTGGGATGGAATCGCCCCATCTTTGCAGTTTCTTTACTGCGCCTTCATGCTCGAGGGCTTGGTGCCTAGACCGTTGCGGTTCCTGAAGAACAGAACACCCTTGCCATTGCCTTCAGCTCCCTCGCTGGGCTCGACCCACTGGCACATTCGCGCGCTCTTGTACATGGCCTTGATGAAGCCGATCGGTCCACCCTCGACGTCAGCACGGTAGTGCTTGCCCATTATGGGCTTGATGGCCTCAGTAGCCTCGTCGGCGTGGTAGAAGGGGATGGTGCTAACGTAGTGGTGCAGCACGTGCGTCTCGATGATGCCGTGGAGCAGGTGGCGACCGATGAAACCGAACTCGCGATCGATGGTAGCAGCGGCACCGCGGACGAAGTTCCACTCCTCAGCAGTGTAGTGCGGCAGCGTGGGGTCGGTGTGTTGCAGGAAGGTGATGGCGACTAAAGTCGACGCACATTAGCGTTCTGGTCTCCAAAGCTTCGCTTCATGCGCTCGAGGTAAGGAAAGGAATAGGGATCAACAGCTTACCGAGCCAGTGGTTAACCCACAGGTAGGGCAGGAAGTACCACACAGCCATGTTTGCCCAGCCGAATGTCTGGCCCAGGTAAACGAGGGCGGCGATAGCGAGGCCCAGTCCAATGTCACTGTACACAACGAGGATGGCATCCTTGTTCTCGTACAGGGGGCTGCGGGGGTCGAAGTGGTTGACACCGCCGCCAAGACCGTTCCTCTTGCCCTTGCCACGGCCCTCACGCTGCCTCTCGTGGAAGTTGTGGCCCGTCACGTTGGTCAAGAGGTAGTTGGGCCAGCCAACAAGCTGCTGTGCGATAAGCATAACGAGGGTGAAAATAGGCGTCTCCTCGGTGAGCTCAGCGAGCTCATGAGCAAGTTTGCCGAGCCGAGTGGCTTGCTGTTCCCTCGTCCGCGGGACGAAGACCATATCGCGCTCCATGTGGCCAGTAGCCTTGTGGTGCTTGCTGTGGCTCATTTGCCAGCTGAAGTAGGGGACCAGGAGGGCCGAGTGCAGAACCCAGCCAACAAGGCTGTTGACCGCCTGCGAAGGCGAGAAAGCACTATGACCGCACTCGTGGGCAAGCACCCAGAGACCAGTGCCGAATAGACCCTGCATGAACGAATAGAGACCCCACAATGCAACACGGACGGGAGTGTATGGGACGAGCTCGGGTGTGTTGAAGTTGTGGAAGAGGTAGAAGGTCGCAGCAAGGCAGGCAATGTCGCGGAAGACATACGACATGCTACGCAGGGTCGACCGCTCAAAGCAGTGCTTGGGGATGGCATCGCGGAGCTGCTTGATGGTGAAGTCGGGAACCTCAAACTCGTTGCCGTAAGTGTCGATCAGCTTGCCATAGTTCGCCTTGACAGCAGGGGCATCGGAGGCCAACGACGATAGGGACGTCGAAGAGGCGGACGGACGAGGAGAATCGATAGGCGACACATCGGCGGTCGAAGGGGACGATTCAGTGTCGACGGTCGTGGAGGTAACAGTTCGCCTGAGAGCTGGGTTCTTTGCAGCCGGAAGGCTGGATGTCGTTGCGGAAGCCATGTTCGAATGTGGAAGGATCAATCGAGTCGGAAGACCGCAGCAGGAAGCTAAAGGACCGTTCTAAAGCACCGAGTACAGCGACAAGGTGACGGCTGGATCGAGGGCTGATTAGCAACTGCACGTTGTCCACAGTCTTTATTGGATTGAGCACAGCACATACGTCCGAAAAAAGCTCGTCTGTCACGTCCACCGCACGCTGTCGCGATAGAATGGCTGGGGCGATTGTGGCCTGAGAGAAGTATCTTCTTTCTCTTTAGCACCCCGGAAAAAAATTACCGTGTTGCTGGTCGTTTTGCGTGGGTCGATTTTCCTCAAAATTTTTGTTGGGATTCGCTGCTCCGGGGTATGATAAACTGAAACTCAAGGGTTCTGCCGATACCTGTGCGTTCCTGATTCGCGCTGGACATGCACACAACGTCGAAGTGGACCTGCAAAGTCTACCTGGTCGATGGGCATATGTGAAAGAAAAGGAAAACGGCCGCAGAAGACGAGGCGTTTTCTTCTTTAAAGAGGTCCCTAAAGTCCCAACCTTTGGTAGGCCCCTTTTTCAACCTGTCAAGCACTTGCCTGTGCAGCGAGTTGTAGAAGCTAATGCTGCATGAATAGAGAGCTATTGGCCACTGCCGTGCACCTTTGCTGGGCGAAAGGTACCTTTGTCTATTCTAGAATTTGAGAGGCGTCAAGAACGCAGGCAAGGTAGTTAGGGGCCGGTCCCATCCAGAACGGGGACTGGCCCTATGTTAGGGAGTTCCCGGCGGCGCCAGAATGGGACAAAAGCCCCTCACCGCCTCTGGAAGTCTTCGGGTCTGTATTCTGCAGATTAAAACGAGGGAACGGTGTGTGGAGCGGTGCGAGGAGCACTCGAAACTATCGGGGACTCACATGTCAGTCGGCTGGAGCTGACACGCCAATGGGCTTGGAATGTGATGCAGGAAGCAAGCTGATGAGGGCAGTTTGTCTTACCGAGGCGCTATCGATTGGTCCTCTGAGATCTGACTAGAGCATAAGCTGAAGGATAAGCCGCCAAGGCTAGCTGGATATGCAGCACTGATTGTCTCTCTGCATTTTCGTCTGCGTATCATTCCCGTCTCTTGTGGCTGCAACAATACATATTTTTCTGCACCTCATGCATTTCTGCACATTGGATGGTGCTACCATTCCTCTCACTTCCTTAGCATGCGATGGGATATTAAACGAGGTGATCTATATACTGCGCGAGGATTACCTGTATGTGAAGAACCAAATCGATAGGATTTATGGATGGTAACGACTTCTTTGTCCCCGGTCTGCCTCGGCTGGGAGCCTTGGACACGCTCTGGGACAAGTGGACTGTGTGAATCGATCAGGGCGAGCATGGATCAGCGTGCCAAGCGTCAATGGATCCTTATCAGATCCCGGATCCGCTTCCTGCGGCAAATCGGGTTGGTCGTGGGTCCTTTGTCCCGGTAAGGTTCCCGGAGGCTTTCCATTTTCTGTGCGGGGGCGGGGTTCAAGAGAAGGGCACGAAACTGGATGAAGGATAGAGAAGAAAGGAAGGATAATGATATATCTTTAAAGTCTCGATGGTTCCTGCATATGGTTCCGCCCAGAACGTTACAGTAGCTATCAGAATAACCATCGTCCGTAAATAAAGTGATGGCGCCATGATGACAATGAATCTGCGCCCAGGGTCCATCCAGCATTGCATTCTTCATGGGGGGTGGGGAGCCCGATTGGAGGAGATGCGGATTTCTGTTGGGGGGGCAGCTGCACTTTGGGGTTTTGTTGAGGCGAGAGAAGCCCTGCAAAAGAAGCCAGTCGCTCCACGTGCGGTTGACTGAGCGGGGCGGGGGGCGTGGAGACGAAAAATTTGAACGAAAATGCGATTCGAGTGCTGAATGGCAAAATGTCCGTTACTGTGTCCTCCGTGAATACTGTGATAGTGCACTGCACGTAAACACAGCACAGTCAAAGAACCCCAGACGGCATTGGAAATAAGAATCTGATGCCGAGTCATTGGTCAACGCTCACCAGCTTTTTGACATGTGCTACGGCGAGTCCACACTGGGTGAAGCTCTGGTAGCTTCGGCTTTTGTACAAGTCAACACAAGGTACCTACCTATACAGACTCGGCGTTTGGGGGCGGATTCGAGAAGCTCCATACGGTCTGCGGAGTACACACTAATAAGACACCTGTACACTACCTACTATGCAAATGATCAGAGTGTGAAGCACTTCGTGTAGACTCTCAAGACTCTGCAACTCCATGGGAAGGCCATCTAGAGGTTCGTGCGCATGGTGGCCCAACGTATCTCTCAGACGAGTGCGTCGATGTCAACCTAACCCTAACCCTAACACACTGTTAAGACACGACATTGCTGACGGATCGCACTTGCGAGAAGTTGCCACTTTCTAGGGGTAACCAACCTGAGGCACATCGGACAAGGGCGCATTGATGGTGGTCGACAAACATTCGGTCGCTGTCTCCCGGGGCCGACGTGGAACGACTCGTAGCCCGTTTGTAATATCAGGTGACTGACAGTCTGCCTGTCGAAACCGCCCAGAGAGACATGGAGGAGTGATGAGTTGAACCATCATCCGTCCCGGTCTGCTGGACCATGACAAAATGGATATGTTCATTCGGTCAAGTCGTCAGGTTTCTCGGAGTACTCATGGCCCGAGTGCTGGCGCTGTTCGTTCACGGGTGCTAGTACGGTGCCCATTCCAAAGACGGGCTTCTGGCGATGACCGGAACGGTGATGTCCGAGTTCCGGCTCTCATGGTTCGCCGGTTCTTGTCTGACCGTTGCTCCCGATCTGTATCTGGTGGAGCCATAGAAGCACAACGAGCAGAGTCGCTCCTTCCACGTTCTGTGCGTTGGACACGATCGTACTCCCGTAGCACTTGACGTCATCATGGTCCCATCACTCTTGGGGCATCGTCTTCGGGGTCGTCGTTGAGCACCGGCACCGATTTACCGAAACCTTTCGTCGCAATGGGACCCATCAACCGCTTCAGGTCTGTCCTTGGGCTCTTCCCTCGGTGTTGGGGATCGGTGCTCACGATGCCTCTCTGGATACAGGCGTACGACAGCAGAACGCACTGCGGCGAACCGCCGTGAAACATCGGTTTTGGGCGACGAACTGTGACAAGTTCGGATACTCGGCATCCAAAGCGAGAAGTTCCAGTGCCGTCGGATAATGAGAAGGCTGCAGTGGACGTCCAGATTTCTCACTGGAAAGCACCCCTCCGAGCGCATACCATCCCGAAGGGCTTTGGTGAGGGACGTGGGGAGTTTGGCACCATGAGATATGAAGGATGACCCTTTGGTGGATAGCTTGATGCCCAGATCTCTGGCGCGTTCCATCTCCATGATCAGATCTTTCGCTTGAGTGTATGAGAAGGTCGTTGCCTTGCCGCCGACCGATAGTCCGGACCGGCGGCCGGAGTTCGTCAATCGGAAGCGGCGGAGAATAGTCGGGATCGGGATCAAGAAGAGGAGACACTGGCGATCTTGTGGTGGCCAGACAGGGCCATATTTTTCAACTTGTGGCTGCCCCGTGCGTCTGGCCCAAGAACGGCGAGTTCAACGTACTCTACAGACTCCTTTCACTATTCATTCAGTGAGTTCATGGCAGCAGCCACGCGCCTCCTCGCGTAAACCCGTTGGGTATGAGTTTCGAGACGCGTTCTTTTCGCGAGGCGCGCTTTCCTCGGCTCTAGATGCGGCACTTCATCATAGGCAGTACCATCACCGTCGTTCAACAGCTTCGTTTTAACTTCAGTTCACCGCACTACATGAGTCCTGCTACTAACTCCAGCTCACTGCCCACTCAAGAGCATCCGTCACTCGACATATCAACAGTCTTCAGCTCTCCTTCACCGTCTTGGCCCCCTTCACTCCTACAGGTCATAGCCTTCTTCACTCAGGTACTTATTGGTCATTCTCTCCCCTTCATAGGCAATGCAGAACGCGGCAAGGGATTATTGGAAGTGCCCGGCCGTTTGGGAACCAGATGGCTACTCAATCGAGGGCTCAGCCTTTGTTCCAAGAAGATACAACAACGGCCTACTTATGAAAGCATTCACATCGAGCCCTTCAGATGACCCTATTGGACAGCTTGCTGAGAAAGCTATGCGAGTTAATAACAACATCGCAGTCCTATTTCGGGCGATGCTCTTCTATCGGGAATACTACAACACCTTGGGATTTTGGACGTATGTTCACAAGGATTCCCGCACTATCGGAAAGAAAGGAGTTCAAACCACTAGTAAAACCTATGTCACGGCTCGGCAAGCATATATTCGCAAGCATCCGGTCAGAACGGTCTCGAATGAGACGGCAAAATTGGTCGACGAGTGGATCTGTTTTCTGCGGTCTCCCAGAACACATTCCAGACCCGTGGAGACCTGGGATACCCTACGCGCCTCTTGGGCTGTAAAGAGACGCAACGAAGAACTTATCAATCTTGGCAGCACGCCACCACCTCGCCCACAACAGCAGCAGCAGCAGCTACAGCAGCAAAGGCTGCCTGCTACCACCGCCGGAACCAAGCGACAAATATGTGACCCACCGCCGGATCCTGAAGCAAAGCGTTAAAGACACGGGGATCTTCAGACTATTTCCGACAAGGAAAAGCAGCAGCACCAATTATGCCCCTCGGCAACCTTGGGCCAGCCAAAGCCCGCTAGCCTGCACTCAGTGACTGATGCTGGCGCTAACTATAATTCTGACACCGACTTCCAGCTTGATCCCGACTCTGATTCAGACTTTAAGCCTGCTTACGTGTCTGACACCGACTCTGATTCCGATTCCGACTCTAGCTCTGGTTCCAACCTGGGTTCTGACCCTGATCGCTCTAGCTCCCACATGGCAGGATCAACCGCTATTAAAGGGGAGCAAGACAGGCGCATTCTCAAGTGCGAGGCAACGCTTAAACAGCATTTTGAGCACCTCTTGGGCCAGGATCGCAAGATCGGAGCTCAGCATGATCGGGTGGTCAAGCATGCGGCCAGGCTCGAGGCGATGGAGTTGCGCTTAAACGCAGCAGAGCGACGGCAGAAGACCACCTCGACGGATTCGGATATTGTGCTAGACAATAGGGGCCCCGCGGTGATTCCGTGTGCCTGCAGCGAGAACAACCTTCAGGCCATGCGACAGTCTATTGAGGAACTCAAGGGGAAATACAAGAATCGCGACATCTACATCAGGACACTAGTCAAGCAATTCTGGGCTGATGTACACTCGGAGCTCGTCAACAACCGGTTTGACGCCTTACACAGCGATCTTGGGTCTCAGAAGTGCCGACTGGATGCTTGCGAGAGGAAGCTTGCTGCGAATGTCGCTAGAGAACCAGGCCTCTACATTCGATAAGGAGCTAAGCAGAAAACTCCGGACTGCACGAAGGTAGACACTCTCAGCGAGAAAGTCGGTTGTCTCGAGGAGAAGTCTGCTGCGACAGATGGCCAAGGAGAAAATCTGAACAATCAACAGCAAGAGGCAAGAATCGATTTGTTGGAGGCTAGCATGCAACAGCTGAAGAAAGGAATTGAGGCGGCCAATGCCCTGGTGGTTGAACATGAGGTTGGCCGAAAGTCCACCGTAAGTGAGATCTACAAGCGGCTCAAAAGTGTTGCGAATCCCCAGCGCTCGCAGGTCGACACGGCAGCGTATTCTTCAGATCACATCCGCAATCTCGAGAAACAGCTCCAAGAGCAAAAGAAGGTTCTCATGAGGCAGGGGTCAATGATAGACGCTCTGTGGGCCGAGATTGATAAGATGAAGACACAGCAGCCAACGATGCAGCAGGGTTCAGCCGGTGCTGCTGCTGCTGCTGCTGCTGATACTCGTGCGCTTGTTAAACGAGAAAACAGCCCTCCCCGGAGAATTTCTGGCCACGCTGATAGGAATCCTCCATATCCGCATCGATATCCGCATCGATATCCGCATTCATACCCGTATCCGCATTCGTGGCATTAAGGAGGGGCACTGTAACTGTTCGCGTATTGTATCGAGTATCTCATGTCACATCATATCGCGCAGTTCTGGTCATGGTTTCGCTTAGACGGCTGTACTGTACAGAGGACGATATGCTTTTGATGCTTTCATGCTTTACATTGTGTATTTACATTGTAGTTATGAAGACAGTCAGATAGCCAACAAATACATCATGGCCTCATTCTCTTTCAGTGCCCGTGTTCCGACCAAGTCCCGCTCATCCACGCCAGCGCGACAAGGGTGGCCACTAACACCAGCGCCGTGAGCACCCCTGCACCCCCTCTATCCGCGCTGGTGAGCGGCGCAGGGGCGGGTATAACATTCGGATCCCCCCCGGCGTTGGGGTTCCCCTGGCTCGTCCCTCCCGTGAAGTTCGTCAGGGGGGGCTGCACCGGCTCGAACGTGATGAGCAGGCTGGACAGCGCACCCAGCACGCTCATTTCCTGGCCGGCTGGGCCGTTGGCCGTGTCGCCGTCGTAACTCCCGGTGTTCCATCTAAACCCGCACGTGCCGTCATCCGTACAGCTGCTTACCGCTCCTTTTGTCGACGTCTTCAGCACCGTCGCGATCGTGTCGTGAGTGTGCGGAGCAACCTGCGTGATGGTGGCCAGCCACCGGTGCATGTACCCCTTGAACGAGTGCTGGTCGGTGTTGCACTGCATGCGATCCTTGAGCTCGCAGGACACCTCGACCATGATCCCGTCGGGGAAGAAGACTTCGATTGTCCGGTTCAATAGGCCGTCGAGGCGGGTCTTCCAGATGTCGCTTCCGTTTGTCTACACAATTAGCAAAACGTCTGGGAAGGAGGAAGGGGGGGTACGTACATAGCTGTACATAAACGCACTGCCCTGTAATATGACCGCCGCGTTAGCGCTCCATTGCGCGGGGTTGGTGTCGGTGCAGTTGTGCTCCTGGTGCCCGCCGTCGTACACGTTCCACCGGTCGTCGATATACCCCACGCCGGACGTCCAGTTCCACGACTGCTCTGCCCAGCGGGCGTAGGTGCTGTTGCCGGTGTACCGGGCGAGGCGGGCGCCGAGGTTGAAGAAGATGCCGTTGGCGATGGTGTTTTTGTAGTCGTACCCGCCGTTTGTCGACGGGATCTGCCAGTGCAGGCCGCCGTTGCAGGACGTCAGATCCCACCGCGTCGCCTGCGTGTTGAAGACGCCCTGTGCTAGGGCGAGCCACTGGGGTTGGTCCGCGGGGGGGTTGGGGAAGTTTACTTCGGCTGCTAGCATCGCCGACATGCCCCAGAAGCCCTGGTCGTCGTTTCCGAGACTGGCGGTCCAGTTGGGCGGCATGTAGTTATCTTGAGGCTGGTTGGCCTGGAAGAGGAGCGAGTCGGTGGCAAGCTGGTTGTAGGTGGTGTCCCCCGTGTAATGCCAGTAGTCAACCAAGGTACCCCACATCGCGCCGGCCTCCCACCAGTAGTAAGGACCGGCCGGGGGCGGGCCGGGGAGGATACCGGGCGTGTTGCCGGACTGGTTGCCTACGTAGTAGGTCATTAGGTTGTGGGAGACGAGCTGAGCTGCGGATTTGATGCTGGCTGTGACCATGTTAGAAGGAAAGGGACGAGGTAATAAGCCTGGCGGGGAAAGGTAAGGGAGAAGTACGACTGACATGAGGAAGTGAGGTCAACCTCCAGAGCAGCGCCATATGCGCCGCTGGCGGCGAACGCCAGCAGCAGTGAGACGAGTTGGGGTCTCATCTTGTGTGAGATAGGTACTCAGGTACCGAACAGCAGCAACATTGGCGAACGATAGTGAACCTCGCGCCAGCCATGAGGTAGCGAGTGGTTGATGCCAAGGGAGAGGGTCTTCAATCGAGAAGCTGAGAAGATGTCAGGACGAAGTTCTGAATGTTCAATGGGATTTCCGAATCGGCGAATATATGGGATCATGCATGTAGGTGACTACCGGTATCCGTTAATTCGTGTTTTGCATCATTGCCATTGGGTGAGGGGCAGACTGAATCTGACGGGATGCAGGGGAAATTGTGGCAGTGCAAGAGGCACGATCCCGGGCTTCCCGGTGTCGTGTGCTTTACAGTACAAGCGAAAGGATTATAAACCCCGTCGGATGGTTTGCCATCACCTTTGAAGAAGAAACGTTCATCAAATCTTCGTATCTCATCCTCACTCAATCCACGCTGTTGATCGTATCATCTTTTTTAAGGCAATGAGATCAGGGCTTCGTGAATAGGTAACCATATGGACTTCCATTTCATTATTCGCATGCCTGAAAAGAAATTCTACGAGAGAATGGGCAAAGACCATATGAGCACATGTGGAATTTCCACATTCATACCTATTATTTGGGTTACGGTTCGCTCCATCTCTAGTTACCTACGTAGGTAGGTACCTAACTTTAACCTACTTTAGCTAGGTAGGTAACAATCAGACTCAGCATGGGTAACATTGGAGTTAATAAGCGCTGAAAAGTTAAAGTTGTTCGTTACTTGTCTACTTTAAAACTCCTAAAAGCTCGTTTACATTAGAGTGTGCTGTCGTGAATAATGTTTACCTGTAGTGATGATGATTTATTGGATTCATTGATTGATTTCGGGAGCTGCCCGGGATAAAGAAAGAACCTAATACACGAATCCACAACGCGCGGAGTCTGCTGCGGCTTACGTCTATTGGAACCCAGTAATTGGATGACGATGCAAACTGGACTTTGTGAGCTTCCACACCTAGCCATGGTCTTCCTGTCAGGTGTTGGGAATGTAGGTAATATGCAAGTTTCAAACGGCCTTTGCATATTATATATCTGACCCGTAGGATCGTTCAGACCGTTCATTCACTGGCACGCTCCCCATTCACTAATCGGGATTCTTCTATGAGACGAATATGTTGTTGGATCGGCGTCGTCGGCGAGCATCAACCGTAGTATCGTACCTGCATCACACTGGGAGAAAACTTTGGGCATCAGCTGCAGAAAATCCCTAGTGGGCCCTAGATACCGTTGATAAACTGTTTGCTCGACACATGGCTTGCATGGACCCACTGCGTCGCTGACGTCTGTTTGTCGTGTGAAGATCTACCCAAAATCGGCAAGTACGTTGCTGCTTCGTCTGAATCGAGCGGTGTGGGGTAGATCAAACCACACAAAAAGGTTAGGCAACTGCAGCTTTCACAAAGCTTGTCAATGCATTAGACAGATGTTCGGTAACACGGCAGGGTGCGCGCGCGTCGGCTCTGCAGAATCGAGTTCTTTGATTTACACTGGTAGGCCAGCCCCTCCTCTCCACGGCCCAAATCGGTCTTCTCAGGGTGTCAACGTCAACTGATACGGGCTGCAATAAGTCTGGAAGAGGAATAGGTTAAATAAGACAAATACGAGGCAATGCAGATCCATTATCGCTTGAAATCCAGACTTGGTCTACCAGGCGATTCATGTCCCTTCTCTAAAGAATAGGATCTTCCTCTGGTCAGCACTGCTGCACCATCCAACCCACTTTCTATCCTAATGGAGTAGTCGAGCATGGGTCGAGCAACCTAAAGCCGGTAGGTGTCACGGCTCCGCTCATATTATACCTCCGAGACACTCGCTTCGGTCCCGGGACGTTGCAGTCCCAAGTTCAATATCGCCGGTGCCTCCGAACAGACTGGACGCCATCGTTCCATTCTGGCGCCGTGCTGCCGCCCCCAGCGCCTGGATGGGCGACACAGGGCACACTGCAGCCCAAAGCGGCGGTTATTGGGCTTATCTAGATCGAGGAAGCCGTTCTGGCCTAAAGGACTGGGTGGGAATGTGTGACGACCCCACACGTAGTCATCAGTATGTCTGTCACACACAACCACACACATATACAATATTGTATGCGAGGGCCCGCTGAGATAGTGCCGAATGCCGGACGATCACATCACAGTTGGGTACCTTTTTTCTTTTCAAATCCTATATCATCTCAAGCCAGAATGGGAACCCTCAATCTCTCTGCTCGATCTTTTCGGGAAAGATACCCTTCCCTGACCGACTCGGCAGATCCTGTGCAGGTGGGTGTTGATACTGGGAATTGTTGCACTTCTTGCCTCTATTTTATGTCTATACGTGGCTCTGTACACTGCTTTCCCTGAAAACTAACCAAGATGATCAATACCAATTCTCTAAAAGCAATGGTTATCAACAGCTTCTTCTGGATTCTGCTATACAGTACTCTAGGACTTGCCTTCCCCCCCTGCCAGCAGCCAAATCAGCACCTACAACAAAGGCAAACATGCAATACGGCAACAAACAGACAGTGCTGGACGAACGGGTTCAGCATCAACACTGACTACGAAACCTCGACGCCCTTCACTGGTGTGACTAGGACAGTGAGTAGCACTTTATTTCTATTCCGAGTCCTGCCTAAAAGTCACGTCCAAGACATCACTGATACTAACACATGAGACAGTTCACTTTCACACTCACAGAAGTCGACAATTGGGTTGGCGGTGATGGAGGGACGAAGACCAAGGCTATGCTTGTTAATGGTGGGTGTCTAGATACATTCCGGTTTCTTTGAATCTCCTACTGATAACCAACATTAAGGCCAGTTTCCAGGTGAGAAGGGCCCGTCAACAGTTGTTTCCAGTACATGTATCTGATAGAAGCCCATCTTGATAGGTCCCACAATCACTGCAGGTAAGTGTACCTCTCGCCCACAGCTGACAACAATCGTGAGTCTGACCAGCTACAGACTGGGGAGACAGGATCAATGTTACTGTGATCAATAATCTGGTTACAAATGGGTCTGCATTCTATCTCTCGCATTCTTGCTTCTTCTGATGCTGATGAAGAATGAAGAACTTCAATTCACTGGCACGGTGTCCGAAATCTCAACAGTAATACGCAAGATGGAACTCCCGGTCTTACAGAATGTCCCATCCCTCCCGGCAGCAGCAAAACCTACTTTTTCCTCGCTACTCAGTATGGAACGAGTTGGTACCACTCGCACTTCTCAGCGCAGTACGCCAACGGCGTCCTCGGTCCGATAGTGATCAACGGTCCAGCATCTTCCAACTACGACATCGACCTAGGTCCCCTGATGATTTCTGACTGGTACTACGGCGCGGCTGACCAGATCCTGTCGCGTGTGAACGACCCAAACCACCCCTATGTACCAGGCTTTCCCGGATCCCCTCCGCCCAGCGACAACGTTCTCTTCAACGGCAAGAACATCAATCCAAAGGGGCCTGGGGGTAGTTACCAAAAGATGACTTTGACTCCCGGGAAGCTGCATCTCCTCCGTCTAATCAACCCGTCCGTCGAGAATACATTTACCGTCAGTCTCGTGGGTCACTCCTTTACGGTGGTAGCGACGGATTTCGTCCCCGTCCAACCTGCTGCCGTGGAGAGCTTGTACATCGGCGTAGGCCAGCGATACGACGTGATCATCAACGCCAGTCGGCCTGTCGACAACTACTGGTTCAACGTCTCCTTTTCTTCTGGTCCCTGCGGGCTCAGCAACAACCCGCATCCAGCAGCCATCTTCTCATACTCGGGGGCGTCCGACGACTCCCTTCCCAAGGCAGCGGGGGCGGCGCCTCCAGACACGCACTGCGCTGATGCGCTGACATACAGCCCCGTGGTGACGCGAACGGCTTCCTTGGCCAGCTCCTTCACCCCGAATGCTGGCAACTCTCTGGACACTAACATCCAGATCAGCAGGGACGCTAATGTAGCGAGGGTCTTTTGGCCAGTCAACAACTCGCCCATGCACGTCTCCTGGAACCATCCTACCTTGGAGTACGTCAAAGATAAAGACACGACGGCGATGCCGAGTTCGGAGAATGTCATTTCTGTTCCTCAGGCCAACACTGTATGCCTTCTTGCAGTCATGTTACTTGTAAGGTGTGTGTGTGTGTGTGCTGACTCCAGTGCTGTGTTGAAGATGACCTACTGGCTGGTTGAGAATAACTCTTCCATACCTGTACGTAACCCCTCGTCCCATACATACAACTCCACTTTTCGCTCTGACTGATGGTTGTTGTTGTATAATTAGCATCCCGTTCATCTCCACGTAAGACCCCCCCCAACAAATCTCACATATGATAAGCCCCGGACGGTCAAACTAAATAGGAATGTTGTGTGTAAAAAAGGGCCATGACGTGCTGGTCCTAGGCGCATCGCCAGCCCTGACAAACCCCCTCGCCCGGGGGAATTCACTTCGGGTGTACAACCCATCGACGGACGCAGCTACTTTAAGGGGGAACAACCCGACGAGACGGGACACGACGATGTTGCCGGCGTGGGGCTGGCTTGTCGTTGCTTTTACGTACGCCCCCCTCCTACTCCTGCTTACCTTTCCCACTATCTTTTCCACTACTTTCCCACCCACCCACCCTCTTCCCTTAGATGCTGACGAAGGGGGCGAAGGACGAACAACCCCGGGGCTTGGCTCTTCCACTGCCACGTAGCGTGGCATGTATCTCAGGGTCTGAGCGTGCAGTTCCTGGAACAGCTCACCAAGATGCCCTCGGTCATGGACCTGAGCGTGCTCAGCGGGGATTGTGAGAACTGGGATGCGTACTACCCTGCGCACGATCCGTTCCGTCAGTCTGACTCTGGTATCTGATATTAGTTCTAGCCGACGGCTATAATTAACGGACATGTACCATATGGAGCTCTATTCTATTATAGTCTTAATCTAACTTTTCGTCTGTGTATTCTCAAATAAAGATTGGAGAGAGGTTGAAACTACTTTTGTATGTGTACCCGGGATATAACTTGAACTACCACACCTGTAAACTGACGTGATAAGAAACACCCCCATGTTAGAGTCACCTCCGCTCAACAATAGCAGCCCACTTCTCCGGCATGACCTGGCTGAAATTAAACTTGCCATCGGCACCCTTTACTACCGTGCCCCTTTCCGTGACTATCGCGTCGATGAGGTTGTGGGGGGTGACGTCAAAGGCCGGGTTCCAGACGCCGATCCTCTGGTCAGCGATGGCCACCCTCGCCGTCTTGCTCGTGTCGACTGTACCGTCGGCGTTGACTACTGCGCCCGTGATCTGTGTCAGCTCCTCGGGTTTGCGCTCCTCAATGTTGATGTCTCTGCCGGTCTCGGTCTCCAAGTCGAGGGTCGTGGTCGGCGCGGCGACGATAAACTTGACACCGTGGTGGCGCGCGAGCACGGCAAGCTGGTACGTGCCGATCTTGTTTGCGGTGTCACCGTTTCGGACGACGCGGTCCGCGCCGACGATGACGGCGCCGATGTTCATCTTTTCACGGTGGAGGTTAAAAAGCGCGCCGGCCATGCTGTCGGTTATCAGAGTCGCTGGGATGTTTTCGAACACGAGCTCGAAGGAGGTGAGCCGGCTGCCCTGGTTGTATGGTCTTGTTTCGGTGCAGTAGGCATGTTGGAGAAGGCCGTTGGTGTGGAGGGTGCGGATGATGCCGAGGGCGGTGCCGTGTCCCGAGGTGGCTAGGGAGCCGGTGTTGCAGTGTGTTAGGACTGAGATCTTCCGGCTTTGAGAGGACGAGGACTGGGAAGAGGAGAGGTTGTATTGTTGTTGCAACCAGGCTGATCCATGGGCACCAATTGACATGTTGGTCTGTAGGTCCTTCTCGAGGATGTTTTCTGCGGCGGAGATATAGGCGTTCAAAATGGCCTCCCGGGCTTCAGGGTGGGCGAGGCCATCGATTTGAGCTGCCCTGATGGCCAGCTTGAGCAGGGTGATGGCGTTTGAGAGATCAACTGCCGTTGGGCGAGACTCTTTGAGATAGTCCAGACGAGAATCAATGTGCGCGATTGTCTCTTCTGGGGTTGATGCGGCTTCAAAAACAGTCAGAAAAACTGGGCGGTTTGTAAATAGGGGAGGGGGGAAGGAATACTTACAGCAACTTCCGTTGTGCAGCTCGACGGCATGTGCGAGCGCTGCTACGATTGCTATCGCTGGGGCTCCTAAAACTTTTGTTAGTAAATGTCGCTAAAAAAAACTTGTAAAATAAAATAATGGCATTTGTCCAGGGCAAACTCACCTCGCACTCTCATAGACCGGATGCAGTCAAACGCTTCTTCGCTCGTGGAGACCTCATCGTAGTGGTGCTCATGGGGAAGTCTGAGCTGATCCAGCACCAGCAGCTTGCCCCGCGAATATTTGATGGCTTGAAGGCTTGCCATTGTTCTACCTACAGCGGATAGACCTGAGCTGAGTATGTAGGTGCTTGCCTCTTACAGATTAGAAACGAGAAACCCTTGGATCACTGCGATTACTTCTAGAGATAAGAAGACTCCGTTTATATGACAGAATGCGACCACTGCGCGAAATCGCAACACAACTTTCCGACTTCTGCCAGCCAAAAGTTGCCCCCCGTGCCCCTCCGTCGGAAAGCGTTTTGGCGGGGCAAATATCTCAGTTACACAACGGCTGGCGGGGCCCGCTAATCACGACATAGCACGCTTGTTCCAAAAACGGCTCCCGGTGAGCCAAAGGCGGTGAGGCTCACCACGGTCTGCGGTCGCGACCCTGAAGCTCGGGTCCTCTACACAATGACAAGTGCCGTTTACAAGCTTACAGCTAGAGCAGTCATGCTATAAAGGCAAATTGAGCTGTCCAGCATGGAACAGCCCTTTTCATCATCCAAAGTTACAGGTTTGATTCCCAGTTCCCATTTCAAGTTGCGCCAGACGGGAGCTAATCTTTGATGCGTCGCAGTCGAGTACTTCGATCCACACGATGTGTACAAGCTCCTGGCTCCCGGCCTGATTCCCCGGCTTCCGCTCCGCGACCTCCATTGGCAGTCTCACGCGGGCCCTTTGCGCTCTATAAACACCCTCCATGTCGAACTCGTGCCGGCTGGTGCAGACGTGTCGGCGGTGCTCTCACCGCTGACGTCGCCGAACCCCCCCAAAGCTGCAGGTGCGGGCGGAGGCCGCTCCGATAGCCCAGCCGCCAGTCGCGACGATGGTTTCTCGACAGCGTCTGTCGGGGGCCGCCCCGGTTCGATCGACCGTCCCGAATCAATGGGTTCAGCCACGCTTCGACCGCCAGGAGCAGTTGCTGGAGCTGGCAAGGAACGACGACACCAGATCCCAGGGTTGCGGCGGACGCCCTACCTCAAAGTCCTGCTCGTGAGGTGCGACGACAACGACACGTACAAGTCGACGACGAGAGCCGAGATCCGCGAATGGATCAAGACACACACGCCTGCCCAGGGCAAGTCGACCAGCACGGCGGAGAACCACGATGCCTTTGAATGGCTCATCATCCACGTTGTCATCCCAAACACGGTAGCGGCCACTCAGCCACGCATGACGGGCAGCAAGGCCGCTGACTCCAGCTCGGATGTCACCACCAAGTCTTCTACAACGTCGAGGTGGCGCGGAGGCTCGAGCACACTCTTGGAGAAGCTGCGGAGCGACTTCAATGGGGGCAGCAAGAGCGGCGTCGACCATGTGGCGCAGATCCGCATCGGCATCAATGACGTCCCTTACGATCACCTCCCCCGAGTAGTTCCGGCAGTGCCTACTGGCTACATGGAGACGGAGCAGGATGCAGAGAACGCATGGATGGACCTGATTGGCAAGTTCAAGGAGCTCATCCTGTCGAGCTTCGACATGCGCGTCAGCCAGTACGAGGAGGACATCAAGGAGAAGGACGCCCAGAGGAGTCTACCCGGGTGGAACTTTTGCACCTTCTTCATACTGAAAGAGGGTCTCGCCCGAGGTTTCGAGAGCGTTGGTCTCGTGGAAGATGCACTGGTAGGATATGACGAGCTAAGCGTGAGGTTGGACAATATCATGCAAGAGCAGGCCATTTCGGGCTCCGCCGAGGCGCATGGCGGCGCTCTGCTGAGCTTCACGGATGAGCTGAGAGATCTCGCGCAGAGGGCTCTGGCCCAGGTCGCCCGCGGGAATATGGAGTTCGAGGACGTGGAGGCCGTCGATCTGCAGTCGAGGGAAGGGGAAGGGGGATACCTGAACCGGTTTGACAAGATCCCTATAAGCTCTACCAAGAAACCGTACCGCGAGCTCATCTTGGCGAATAACGTATCTCTGTTTGACTTCCGGTGTTATATCTTTGCACGCCAGATATCGCTCCTGCTGCGGCTCGGAAACGCGTGGTCGACCCGAGAGGAGCTGCTGGCCAAACTCAAGGAGCAGCAAGAGTCCGTTCTCCATGGCGTGGCACCGCGCGCTCCGCCGCCCAAACCGACTGACGAGTCTGAGAATTTGTCAAGGCTGGCCGAGATCTGTGGCAGGGCGCTGGAGTTCATCCCTGCTGTCTCTCAGGCCATCCGGAGGGATATCGTGTCGGCAATGACGCGCGCGGAAAAGCCCAAGGGCAAAAGCAATGGCGATGGGGATGACAAACCATTGCCTCTCGATCCAATGCTGTCCGAGATTGTCGACAATATCGCGGCGTCGTTCGCCTTCTCTGTTGCGCAGCAGATTCTAGCGCAGACCTCAACAAAGGCGCTACCCATTCCACCGTCCACCCTTACTCCCGGTGATGGGCATGAGCAAAAGACTGCCATTCCCGAGCCCAAGACTATGATGCATCCGGCTAGAAGTACGTCTCTCAATGTGCGTCCTGGGCAGCAGCGTTCCCCGCATAGTCCTGTGGGATTCCCTGGCCCTGGTCGGAGATCAAGCCTGCCGGAGGGCGGCGACCCAGCTGGTGGTCATTTTCTCAGAGCCGGCCTCGAAGAACTTGCTGCGCGGAGGGCCGAGCTGTACACGCTCTCGCGGAATGTGCTCGAAGAGTGTGGCAAAAAGCGAGGATGGACCGACGGCTGGGCATCTGTGCCCATCGTGGGGGAGAGTGGCATTGCCGATATGGACGATGTCAGCCTTGATGATGTTGATCTTGACGATGACGCACCTGCGGTTGAGACTGACGAGACGAAGAAGGGCGCACCTGAAAAGGATGCGCCCCCGGTGTCGATGGCCGGGCTGGATAACGAGCTTCTTCGCACGGCGCTCGACAACAAGGACGACTTCTACCGACTCTACGAGACCCTCACAGACAAGGCGCTACGCCATTACACGGTGGCAAGCCACAGCCAATCAGTCCATGCAAATATGGCTGACCTCGCGATCCTCAAGTATCACCTCCAGGAGTATGAAGCAGCAGCCTTTCACTTTTTCCGAACGATCCCCTTCTTTGGGGAGAGCGGATGGAGTCTGCTGGAGCTGTCCATGCTGGTCATGTACGCCAAGTGCCTCAAGGAGTTGCGGAGGATGGACGACTACGTTAATAAAGCTCTGCTCAAGCTGCTCTGCAAAGCTGCTGCTGCGGAGCATGACAAGATCCAACAGTCATCTTCGCTTCGCGTGGGATCTGGGCCCAAGTCGATAGGGCAGAAGCAGTATCCCGAGAGATCTGCAATCTCTGGGTTCCTGGCCGATCTACTCACCGTCTCGACCTCCCTCGAGAAGGAGGTCAAGATCCCGCTGACCAGCTTCTTTTGCGATGTTGAGATTGAAGGATCGCCGGTCTATGACGACGGGCAGGACAGCTTTTCTCTCTGTCTCAAGATGCGAAGTTTGCTGGTAGACGAGTTTGAGGCGCAGGTGGTCGGCATGCGCATCGTCAATCCCGCGGCGGGCGGGCACAAGGAGATATGGCTACGAAGCAAAGGTCCAGTCGTCATTAAGTCTGGGCGAAATAAAGTGTGGCTACAGAGTAGCGCCATCATGGCGGGGACTTATGAGGTCGACCAGATCTACCTGTCCAACAACAAGGTGTCGCTGCATTTCGAGCGTGAGATCGGGCAGCCGACGGCTGTTGACAAGTCTTCAGCATTGTCAGAGCTAAAGAACCCCCGGGTTACGCTCTACCAGCGCGCGAGATCGCTAGACGTAGAGTTGGTGGCTGCTCGGGATTTATATCTCGACAGGCCTAATTCACTGGATCTGGAGGTTCTTACGGGGTGGAATTCGATCACGGCAGCCGAGATAAAGGTGAAGTCCGCCACTGGCGGTTTACGACTGCTGATGAGCGAGGCTGCGGTTTCGGGGGAGCATAAACCCACGAAACGAGCAGACGGGGGCTCGTTCTCGTTTGGTCCTGTCCCGGAGGATACCACCCTGAAGATATCGATCCCGTACAAGGTGGAGCAGGACATGCTGTCTGTGGCGATCAAAGTCGAGGTTTCGTACGCTACCGACCGAGGTGAGGGATTCAGCTTTGCCAAGACAACCTCCGTCCCGGTCGCGCTGGCGTTGGGGGTGAACGTGCAGGACGTGTTCAAACACGATGCTCTGTTTTCGAGGTTCACAGTATCTACCGCGACCGCGAGCCCGCTGAGGTTGTTTAAAAGCGAGCTTCTGGCGTCGGACCTCTTTGAGTCGTCATTTGGAGCACCACCCAGCAATCCGGTCATGGTATTCCCCAAGCAGCCCGCGGGACTACTGTACAAGATCACCAGGAAGCCGGGGTCAGAAAACATCAAGATCACGCCCAAGACGAAGAAGACAATGTTTCTCAAGATATACTACAGCGTTTTGCAGGATGAGATTGAGGCGCTGTTTGAGGAGAGTCTGGGCAGGGAACTGGAGGGGTCGGGGTTGGGAGAGTATTCCAAATTAGTGGTCTCGACAGTCCTAGCATGGGTACAGACCGGGCTGACACCAGCTGAACTGGAGAGCTGTGGGTTGCTCGGGGAAGTCAGCACGGGGTTTTTGTCAAGGGGGGTGAAGTGGGACAAGCTCTTTTCGGGGATGGGGACGACTGCGCAAGAGAAATTGGCGGGTTTTATGACGGACTGGTTACAGAAACATACAAAACTGTCCCTCCCACAGCCAAAGACATCGGTGGAGGGCACGAAATCGTTGTTGATTCCGGTGGATATTCCTTCTATTACGATCGTGCACACGGCGGACATCCGCTTCTCTGAACTGCCTTCGGTGACAGCAGCAGATGAAAGTGGTGGGGGTGCAGAGGGTGGTGGTGGTGGAGGGGTGGTGTGTGTGAATCAGCTGCTGCCAGCTACGCTACACCTCAAGTGGACGAGGATATGGGATACTGGCAGCACTACCCCGGAATCTACTACAGGAGCAGGGGTTGGTGGCGGCGGCAGGAGTGAGTTTATGGGTGAGGATCTAGAGTTTAGTTACGAAGTGACTGCGCCGTCGGATACCTGGTTACTGGGAGGCAGACGAAAGGGGCACTTTGTTATTCCGGCGGTGGAAGCAGACGGGAGTGGTGGTGGGCTGACATCCACGCCGGATACCGAGGCCGATATACCCCTGCTCTTGGTACCACTCAGGGAGGGGTGGTTGCCATTCCCGACTGTGGATATCAGGGAAGTTAAAAGCAACAATAAAGAGGAGAGCAGCACAGGAAGTGGCAGTGGCAGTGGAGGTGGAGGGCATGGACACTGCGAGATTGACTACCGCAACGTGGGAGAGACGGTCAGGGTCATTGCGGATCGGGCGAGGGTCACGCTTAGCTTGGATGCCAGTGGACCGGGAGGTGGGCCGCTGGTGTTGGAGAGTGAGAGGTGGTCTGGGGATGGGTTGGAGCTGGGAGGGGGCGGGAGGGTTGTGGCTTGATATTACTTGATACCTATGGGCGATGCCAGCTGTAACTATATGGAAGAGATATTAAATTGGGAGATGGATAATGGGAGAATGCAGCTTGTTGGTCTCCGTGGTTGAAAGCAAGCATGTAACAACCCCCCCCCCAAAACCTAGCTAAACTAGCCTAGCTTACGGGACCGAGGTAGGGCGCGGACTGCATGTGTACTACGTACAGACAAAACTTGCTACAAGTTCCTGAGCGATCTATAAGCTAGCACTAGTGTAACAGCAACTCGGTATCACGAGGGAATACCGGGAGAATGGAAACGCCTCCTGTACGACGCTAACCGAGTCAGTTGCGAAAATCAGGGTCCTGCTTTTTCTGATCAAGGATAGAGCTAGTGCAAGTGGGTGGCAACTGGTGGGTGCCCAAATGCCCCGGACCTTGAGCTACGGTAACTAACTCCACAGGAAATACGTCCAAGTGCATCCTACCTTGCAACTTACACAGCACGAGGTCACGACTTCTGTCTCATTTTTTCCCCCTACAAGCTCGGTGATGCTTTCTATCTAGTAACGCTGCTTAGTTCGTTTAGTTCACACAAGAAGCCTTTGTTTTATTTGACAGAACGTGGTAGTTGAAGCTTATCGTCGGCACAGGGAGCTTTGACCAACCGTTGTTGAAGCCTTAAAGCCCAGCTCAAGTATGACGTCACATCTGGGGTAAGACAAGGAAGCTTGGCACAGGAACTGCCCGCCTTGCTGATGCCAAGGTCCACCATCTGTCCGCCGCTCAAGTATCTCCATCTGGACCCCACCCCTCTCGTATCACACCTCACCCTCTCATGAACTCTATCTTGGCATCAATCAAGGTGCTCGGCTGTCACGGATTCGCTCAGGTCTTTTATCTATGCATTCCTGTCATTGACTTCGTCGAAGCTGTCTCTGTGGTTCATTCACCTTGCCTCCTCATCCTCTGAACCAAAGATCGACCGCGTCGTTCCACAGGCGATCGCCGTGTAAGTCGTTTGCGGTGATGGTCGGGATCAAATGCGCAAAAAGAGCGGCAAACTGACAGCGTTATACGCACCCAGGTCCAATGTCTGCAGACACACAAACACCACAGGCGCGTCCTGACGGGTCCTCGGAGCAGCATGCCATCAATTCGTCCACGGCAGAAGACGGCTCCACGCCGGACTCTACCAAGCCTTCCGCCCAGCCCTCCGCTCCGACACAAGTGGACGGTGGCAATGGTGCTACAACAAAACAGCCACAGCTTGCGGACTACACAGAAGTGAAGGAGAGCCAAATCAAGGGATCAGATACGGGCAAGGGCCCAATTGCTGCAAGGGCCAGTGGCCTCAAGGACAAGATAACAGACAAGAAGGAGAAGTTCTCAGACAAGAAGGACCAGATCAAGAGCAAAAAACCTCCTGGAGGTTTCGACGACGCCCCACTTCCCGATGCTCCTCAGGGGTACACCGTCAAGTTCACCTTCCACAAGGCATCCAACCTTCCTGCTGCCGATTTACACACGCACTCTTCCGACCCCTTTCTTCATGCCACCCTGATAGGCCCCATTCCTAAGAGGCATAAGGAAGACCCCCCGCTGATTCACCGAACACAAACTGTCCGGAGGAGCACCGAACCGGAATGGAACGAAGAGTGGATCGTGGCCAACGTGCCCCAGATGGGCTTCACGTTGAAATGCAGGCTGTACGATGAGGACTGGCCCGACCATGACGATAGGCTAGGCAATGTAACCATCAAGGTTCCGCATCTCGACGAGAACTGGGAGGGCATAGGAGGTCCCGAGGGACAAGTGTTTGAAGTAAAGAAGAGATCGGGCAGCAAGCGAGCCTACTTCTTCAAGGCATTGACGAGCAGTCTTAGCAAGGACACATCCATGACCCCGCGGTTGCACATTAGCATCCAAGTTATTGGCAGATCCGACCCGCCGTATGGGCAGATGTACACTCTTGGGCCGACGTTCTGGGTCAAGCATAATAGTCCAATGATTGGCCGGCTGGCGGGTATCAAGGTCAACAAGGACGAGCGGCGTGATGTCACTACCTCTACACATGCCGACGACGAGCAGACCAAGAAATACGAGTGCGTATCCTTACCATTTCTCGCTGTAAGCACATGCTGATAATAAGCTATAGTTTCCAAGCAAACGAACTACAACTCCAAGGCCCCGTACCAGCGAAGCTCTATCACCGTTACGTTGAGTTCCGGCCCATCATAGGAATGATGTTTTCCGATCACGGTCTGCGGGGGCGGATCCTCAACAAGGCGCTCCACAAGCAGCACAAGCGCATCTACAACTACGACTCGGGCACCGAGTACGGCCAGTTCAAAGCCTGCAGCGAAGAAGCCTCGTTGCAGCTGCTCAAGATGGCGCACTTTGACGAGGGTGGCCGCATCTTTACATACGTTATCACCCTAGACGGCCTCATGAGGTTTACCGAGACGGGCCAGGAGTCTGGGATTGACCTGCTGAGCAAACACACCATGCACTCGGACGTAGCCACCTACATCGCCTGCTCGGGAGAATTCTTCATTCGACGTCTGGCGCATCCAGACTCGTCTGAGGACCCGAACCCCAACGAAGCCACCCACCCCGATGCAGAGCTCCCCGGTGGACCACCCACCGAACCGCCGCCCCGCGACCCTCGCCATTACCAGTTGATCATTGACAATGACAGCGGCACCTATCGCCCAGACAAGTCTGTCCTCCCTGACCTCAAGGAATTTCTAGAGAGGAATTTTCCTGGCCTGGGAGTGATCGTCATGCACTGCGAGGACAAGGAGCTCGACAAGCTCAAAAAGGCACAGAAGGAGGTCAAGAAGAAGGAAGGACAGGGCGTCAAGATGGTGCTCAACAGAAGCCCGACCAGTTCCACCACCAGTTTCTCGTCTGACGACGAATCCAGGCTGGGAGATCTGCAACAACACGCTGCCCAGGATGATGGTGGCCAACAACCGCTCAAGAGCAAGAAGGAGCAGGTGTTTGACGTCATTCAGGATCCCATGCAGCTCAAGACGTATCTCAACAATGGTCTTAAGAAATGAAAGGAAGCTAACTATTCTCAATTCATTTTGTCATCGCTCTATTAATGCGCAGGGATTAACTTTAGGTTGGGAGAGGGCACCAAGTTACGTACCTCTTTTGCCATTTGTTTTTCTTTCTGGGCAACGGATTAGTCGGTGTGCGATGTGTGCAAAGGATTTGCTCTGCTTCGTTTCTCTTCTTTTCCTTGAACCAGAGTTTGGTTTAGTTACTATTAATGTCCTGATGTTTTTGGCTATTCCCCCCCCCGGGGAGCTTGTGCTATTTCTTGGCGTTTAATTTTGGGATTTGGGTAATCATGGGCAGGTCTGAATGGGGCGGCCTTACACTTGGTGTACTTTAATAAAGATACCATGTTACTTTTTACTCTTCTTCACTTCTATAATGACATGACTCAAGTTTCAAAATCCCAATAACTTCATCCGTGAGGATTCGTAGCGCGAAAACTATATGGCGGTCTAACACATAATTTGATGCGTGGTGGTGGTATCGCTCGCATAGTATAATTACAGGACGAAAAAAGCTGTCTACCTAGTAAGGTTGACTCCCCGGTTACCCGGCTCCGCCATATACAACCCCTTTGTCCAACCAGAGATCCCTTGTTCCCACACACTCCTACATGCCATCATCTACTAAACGCAGGCAGTACTGAAGTCTGAACGCCGCCCCCAACAAAGTGAGTGCCATTGCTGCCATTGCCATTCATCGTCGCTGCCTTCAACTTGTCGATGCTAACTGGGCCGGTGCGCTCTAACGTATCCACTAGTTCTAGAGCTCGACGGACGACTTGAGCGTCTGTTTTTGCAAGTGAAGGGGGGAAGTTTTATGGTTAGCCGTCTGTCCCATATATTGTCCCGGCAGGAGCTTTGTGGGGGGGGGGGGCTAGGATGATCACCAGATGGATTGAACTAAAAATTGACTTACATTCAGGATTAACCATCATCCCGGCCGCGTCGTCGTAGTCAACCCACGAAGACTCAAAGTTCTCGTCCGCCATCTGTGTTCCGCATGCTAGGGCCAGGGTACTATCCGCGGCTGCCACATACCAGAGCACCACTGCTAGGGCCCCGTTTGGCTGGAAGTGTTGCATCAGCGCCGCGGGCTCGGTCAGGAGTGCCCTCCACACGTCGGTATCAATCTGAGCCGTCTCGAGCGCTTGTTGGTCAGGGCCATGAGTCGGATCCCTCGATTGAGGAGGAGTGCTTCGGGTGGCGAGGGGGACAGGCAGAAGCTTTGCCCGGGCCCCAGTCTCCTCGTACGTCTCTCGCTCGGCCGTTCCCTCTAGCGTCTCGCCCCAGTCTTTCCGTCCCCGCGGTAATGAGTAAGTGCCCGAGATGCGGTCGCGGATGACAAGGACCTTGTGTCGGACCAGGTCGAGAGTCACAGTGCCACTGGCTAGGTAAAATTCCGAGGAGGAAAGGAGAGAGGGCACTTCTATCGCTCTCGTCATCTTGCGAAGAAAGGGCAGGGAGGGAGAAACGGGGAAGGACGGGGGAAGCTCTTTTGCCCCGGGCGAGTAAGTGGTGGATAGAAGCGAGAGAGGTAGAGAGCGCGAGGAAGGAAGGAGAGAAGAGTGAGGAGCGTGAAAGGTGAGGACGGTGTTTAAGGACAAGCTGCGTAGAGAGGCAGGGAAAGTAATACCTGAGTGAAGGTGTAGGTCCCAGCCGTGTTAATGTACCTACGCAGGTAAGTGGGTTCTCTCAGCTCGGCAGTACCTAAACCAGGGTCTTTGTAATCGTGATCGAGCAAGAAGCTCTGCTCGTGAGCACCCCACCATAGCCTGTCATTCTCAGTTGGCTTCATGCAAGGGAATGTGGACTATTGCTTCCTTCTCCAGGCCTGCGCGGCTTTGGCATTAGCGCCCGAAATAAGAAAGAAAACAGTGACACCGGAGATCGGAGGGGCCCACGCGAGATGCCCGCTGACCTATGCTAAAGTAGGTAAGGAGGTGAAGGGCAAGGAAGCGCTGGGAAAAGAAAACTCGGCCTGGCAGGGGTGAATCAGAGGGGCCCTCGAAGATGGGAATGAAGCGAACGACAATGAACGGAGATTCACAATAGCGTGGGCTCGGGCATCTTGCTGAGCGCTTGGGGCCAAGGAGGAATGACAGGTCATTTATGACATGCAATATACGAAAAAGGAAGCCAGCGACCAGAGCTACCTGTCGCTGGACAGATGCGTGAGGCTCACCTGAGACGAGGTTGCACTCACTCAGTG
The DNA here is from genome assembly GCA_033297225.1 of Diplogelasinospora grovesii. Taxonomy (NCBI): domain Eukaryota; kingdom Fungi; phylum Ascomycota; class Sordariomycetes; order Sordariales; family Diplogelasinosporaceae; genus Diplogelasinospora; species Diplogelasinospora grovesii. The sequence goes on along the minus strand of MU853790.1, from coordinate 106,893 downwards.
ACTGAAGGGTAGATGCGGCCCCAAACATGGATCGGCTTGATAGGTGAATGGGCAAGGACCAGGGTTTGTGAAATCTAGACCTAGGCAATCGGAAGGTCCCCCGGAAGCAGAGATGCGAGTTCCCCGGTAAGCCGCATGGGAGGCTGCCCCTCTTTAGTATACACTAGAGATCGTCTTGGCGGTCTGGCGCACTGGTAAAATCGGGCGGCTAACAGGTCCCCAGCCACCTCATGACCGCTACGGCACGCGCGCTGCTGCTGCCTTCCTAGTTGCCCATGTGCGTGCTGCACGTTACACTAACGATTATTGAGTAAAAAAGTTAAGAGGAATGATCCGATCAAGTCCAATCAAGGGAAAAAAAGGATCTTGGTTGTCCAGGGTGGTTTGGTGTAACGTCATCGTGTCGTATTCAGCCCTGGTTGGCAGGGCTGACAATGCCGCCCTGCAGACAACTCGCAAGGCTAACAAAAAGTCACAGTTGTCCTCAGGCGGGGTCGAAGGGGCGAACTGGTGATCGTGTGGTTGGTGTAACTTGTGGGGACAGTTGATGATATGACAGGAGTGAGGGGTGATTGTCTCCAGATGTACGAAGCTATCCGCCGTCTCCCGTCGAGGCGGTGTAGCAAGAAAGGATATCGGGAATCCATGGCAAAGGGCGTTGATACTGGATGTCAGGAGGGGAAGACGAACCCCGCCAAGAGTAGGCAAAGCCCATTCACATAATCCTGGGTCGTGCCTGCTCATTTTCCCGTTCGCAACAGTGATCTTTCTCTACGGATGTAGCGGATTCAGTGCCCTGAGAAGGTGCGATGTTGCCAGGCCGGGCAGGTTCACCTCCGACCATGTAGGAAGCTGCAAGAAGTTCAAACTCAACCGTGTCCACACACCCGCACAACCGTGCCGACCTGCCGGCAAGAAGTTTTTGTATGAAGCGGATCGTGACAGCACTACTTCGTTGAGAAAGCTCCATCTGTAGCTAACATGGCCCAGAGACCTTCCATAATCGCGCCTCGGCCCGCCAAACAGCGATGATCTTCCGAGACCTATTATTACTTGAGAGAATACCCTTACACAGTTCTCTCAGGTCACTGGATTTCCGTAACTGTGACCAACAAGTCAATTTTTTCGACACGTCGCATTTTTATTTCTAAGCCATTTCTCGGTCGCTCAACTCGGTGATCACGCTTGAGACCTGCATCGTAGATCCCAAAGTTCAGTCCGTCGTCTGTCTCAAGTGCTTCGCATTATTAGCGCAAGCAAGCGCTGCGGGACGATGTGATACGTACCGTGGATAAAGTGGTCCGTGGCATGTGGGGGTACAATTCCGGCGCGGTCTTGGACAAGGCCAGCACGCGACTCACTATCGACGGCAGCACAACCTATCCACGACCGTTGGGACACTATCGTATGTATCAAGGACATTTTATTGATGGGCAATGGGCGCCACAACTGCCAACTCGACGGCTGCCCGACTTGAGGAGCAGGAAACGGCAAAACTGGCCCAGTGCGGAACAACGCATGGCTGTGAGTTGCGGGCGCAAGGGAGCGGGCGTTCTTCTACGCACCAGCAGCGTAAACCTACCTTTCTACCTTCTGTCACTGGAGGCTTTTGCAGACAAGAGATGTATCAGAATCAGCCCGTTTCTATGTCAGTCTGCAACGCCCAAGCTAGAAAATTGAAACGGTCTCTTCGCCCGATGTCGTTACGCCAAGGTAACAGCTAGTAACGAGCAGGAGGACTGAGGTTCCAGTGCAGGAGTCCTTGAGCCAACACAGCTTCTCTAGCGAAGGTGGCAGTAGACAGATACGCTGGCAGCCAGTTTGCAGTCTTGGGCAAAAGTTACCCGACAGCGTGTCCGACAGATACGGATCCTGCTGTACGCAAGCCACATCGTCGCCACATCTTCGCCACCTCCATGGTTTTGCAGACGCACGAACCACATGCCAAACGCTCGGTTCGGGAGGGGAAAACAAGGGGTAAAATCGTGAGCTGATGCGGCTTCAGATAGTTAGCCCAGTGAGAAGAAAAAGGCACTGCACGCGACTAAGCCTTGATCCGCCCCGCGGGCAAAAAGATGTGAAGATGTGAACTCAAGTAGTCAAAATGCCATAGGACACAGGTATGGTGAATGCTTGAGTTTCGGAAAGCCTAAAATCCGGGGTCGGGAAACAGGAGCTCGATTGTATCCATTATCTTGAGAAGGTACGGATACCATTCCGTATCGCGTTCACACTAGCGGCTAGCTACCTATACCCACTGTGGGTCGCACAAGCAACAGCCCTTCATTAGATGGCGAACGTGCATTGCTACGTTAACAAATTTCGAGACCTTCCTGCCCGAAGTGTGTATCCATCAATTGCGCCACAGCTTTACCTATCGTCAGCTACTTTTTTTGCTCAACATACCAGGCGATTCGAGACCCTCGCATCTGATAACGGACAACAGAAACTTTGTCTTATCCTGACTCCCTTGGATGAGCCTCGAAACGACTCGAGCAGCGCCTGAATTTCTGGTGCCCGTCGCGATCCTGGGCCTCCGGTAGTCGCATGACACAGGCTGCCCAATGTTTAATGATTGCGGTTGCCGACTGTTACCCCTAGCGAAACAGGTGCTGGTGTGACGTTGCCGGCTCGATCCCCCGACCTTTGGGAATCAGAAACCCTTGCGGTCAGCCGCAAGTATCGGCAACTTTGGCGACGCGGAGCCGGTGGATGAGGGACGGGTTCCGTCCCGACGGCGCGAAGGCATGCAGACGGCAAAGGTGAAGACCGAAGCGCTTGGGCGGAAGGCGAAGGTATGTTGGGGATGCTGTTCTCCGTTTATTCCTCGCTGGGATTGCTAACGACGATCTGCGATTGCTAGCTTGCTCGTTCGTACCAAGAGCTTCTCGAGTATGCGCCCGATCCTCTTCCTACGATATTGCACCGACTATGAATGACTGACCGTGTCTTGTTACAGCGAGTTCTCAAGCAAAGAGCTCAAATCCGTGGGCAACTATACTCTAGGCCGGCTTATCGGGAAGGGTTCGTTTGGAAAGGTCTATCTAGCAACACACAAGCTTACGAATGGCTCCAAGGTATGCACTTGCCTTGATTCCAGAGCCTGCTAGCGTGGATATTGGTCGGCGGAGGTGCTGACGCGGAACACACTACAGGTTGTCCTCAAGTCGGCCAACAAAGATGACTCGAACCTCGCGCGAGAAATCCATCACCATCGACAGTTCGTCCACCCACACATTGCCCGGTTGTACGAAGTCATCGTGACCGAGAGCCTGGTATGGCTGGTCTTGGAATATTGTCCAGGCGACGAGTTGTATAATTACCTCCTCAAGCATGGCAAACTGCCGGTCGACAAGGTCCAAAAGACCTTTGCGCAGCTGGTCGGCGCGGTGTGCTACGTACATCAGCAGTCCTGTGTCCACCGCGACCTGAAGCTCGAGAATATCCTCCTCGACAAGCACGAGAACGTCAAGCTTTGCGATTTCGGGTTCACGCGCGAATACGAGGGAAAGGCCAATTACCTGCAGACTTTCTGCGGGACGATATGCTATTCGGCGCCAGAGATGCTCAAGGGAGAGAAATACGCCGGTGAAAAAGTCGACGTGTGGAGTTTGGGGGTTATTCTATATGCATTGCTCTGCGGCGAGCTCCCGTTTGACGACGATGACGACAGTGTGACGAGAAGCAAGATTCTGACACAGGAGCCCAGCTATCCCGACCACTTACCCGCAGATGCGCTGTCCCTTCTCAAGGTGCTGCTTTCGAAGCGCCCCTTGCTCCGACCATCACTCCCCGATATCCTTGCTCACCCATTTCTTGCCGAACATGCCTTGCAACAACAGGCGATCCTAAAGCACAAAGACCCGGCCCCTTTCTCGACACCGCTGGAGCGAGAGACGTTGCAGCGGATGCGGGGTGCGGGCGTGGACATTGACGCGGTTGTCGAGAGCGTATTGGCCCAGAGATGCGATGCTCTGGCTGGATGGTGGACGCTGCTGATTGAGAAAGAAGAGCGCAAAGCCCAGAGGAGAGAACGCAAACGCAGGGAGAAAGAGGCGGAAAATCGAAACTCACGGCGTTTCTCGGCGACTTCAAGCCGGCTGAATGCGTTGGCGACAGTAGAGGAAGCCCAGTTTGTCAGGTTGGGAGATCCACCACCGCCACGGACTAGGGGCCGGAGCGAGAGGAGGAGCGGTCACTATCCTGGTTTGATGATTGCCGATATGCCTGGTTTGGCTGACCTGGCGAAGACGGCGAATGGAAATCTCAGCCCGGACGGCGAGGTGCCGCCTCCCCCAATCGACAAAGACTCGATTCGATCGGCCAGTTCATCGAGACATCGACGGCCGGTACCTCCGCCCAAGGAAGGCGTTCTGCGGAGTGCTCGATCTCGGGGCTCGACTCTTCATCTGGTCACAACAAGCGACGCATTAACAGCCATCAATGGCTCTTCAACCCAGACAAACGACTCGAAGAAGGTCAAGAGACGGCCATCGCAAGCGTTGATCGCGACTATGAAGAACTGGACGCATTGGCTCTTTGAGAACACACGGCGACACAAAGGGTCCAACAAACGTGGCAGCCAGTCGACGCCTAATCTGCTCGACAAGCCCGCGAGCGGGGGGAAGGAGGGCAAGTCCAAAGACAGCAGTCCACGACCTCAAACGAGCAAGTACCCCACGTCGAATTCCGGAGTGGCCGTCAACAACACGGCTGGCCTTCCTAAAGGAGTAGTGGCCAATGGCTTTGCGGCTAAGAGCCACCATCCATCGGCACTCTCCAGCGGCAGCTCCTCCCTTCCGAGCCCCCTCTCTCCTAACAATCTTTCTACTCCCTCGCACCATCCTCCTCAGCTCCCACGGATGCAGACCACAAACTCCTACAAGCGGCAATCGCTGTCTCCCTCACCCCTAACACCTCGCTCAACCGTGCGGCGAGCGTCTGGCACTGCTGCGGGCCTGCGAGGACGGAAGTCGACATCGTCCTCGGTCTCGTCGATCCGCTCGATGCATCACACGCATCATCACAGCCATAGCAAGGCAAGCTCGACGTCGTCCAACGGGTCCGTGTCCACTTCCGTCTCCAAGACACCGCTACAGGCCAGCCGCAGTCCGCACCACTCTGTCAAGGTGCTCCCCGCGACGCCGACGACCGGGAGTTTTCCCAGCAACATACGTCTCGTTCGTGACCGTGCCGGGCCTCCAATGAGCATCTTTAATGAAGGGATGCCCAGCTACAGTGAGCGCATGAACTCGACGTCGGCGTCAGCGATGCAACATCAGCAGCCGCCTGGGAGTCCATCTCCATTTGGGAGCTTTGGCAGTGGCGGACCCGGTAGCGTGTTGTTTGCGAAGCGGAAGAGAAACATCTTCAAAGGTCCGATGCTGAGCTTGGGAGGCGGCAGAGATAACAGGAGCACTGGGTCTGCTTCGGCTGGGCATTCTCGTAGTGCGAGTGCTAGTGGGCTGGGACGCAGGAGCGGTGAGAATGCTATTCAGGAGGTCGATGAAGATGCCGAGCTGGAAGCCGAGGCAGCTGCGTTTGGCGAAGAAGCAGAAGGAGAGGGGGAAGGGTTGGGAGAGGAAGAGGAAGAGGTGGAGGAGGTGGACGCGTTTAGTCCCATTGTCAGAGGTCCTGGTGAGCAAGTTGTTGAGGAGATTTACGAGGAAGGGGAAGAACAGGAGCCAAAAACACCGCAGGAGTTGCAAGCTGCTGCTGTTGTTACGGCGGCTAGGTGACCCACACAGCAACAGGGTAGTAGGTTCTAAGGAACGAACCAGCCACGAAATCGGTGCTTTCTTTGTTTAAAACATATCTCTTGACTACTTTACACAAGCATAGGGAATGAGGTTTGCATGTATTGACGGGTACGCAGGAAGATGGGTTACGGGCTTGTGTATATCGTTTTGTTACGCACCTTCATATTAAGAAGGGGGCGTTTTCTATTTTGTACTTATAGGGATACCAATTAGTGAAATGATAATTTCAAAGTTTTTTATGGCGCTTCATCTTCCAACTCATTCATACCTCCTTCTGAATTATGCAAGATCTGTGTATACATCCAGCAACCATTTCGGTCTTTGTGTGTTCACACAGTAGAACGCTGGGAACGGTGTGCAGAGTGAGCTGGGTTGCCGGCCAAAGCAGCGGGATTGTGTGGGGAAGCGGGTCAACCCGAAGGTGTTGTGTGCCTTGAGCCGTTTCTCGGCATGACCTCACATTACCTTAGGTAACCCCTAGCTCCCAACACCGGAACCACAACCCAGCCAACACACCACAACCGCTGTCAACGCTGTCAAGATGCACATAACACGGCATCTCCTCTGGGGCGGTTTGCTCTGCATGCCAGCAGTGGCGTTTTACACGCACCCTTCCTTTTACCCGCAGCAACAACAACAACCAATTGGCGACATCGAATCTAAAAAAAAAGCACCACCCGCGTCGTCGTACCGCGATGACCTGCTATCGCTGCACAGATCCCTCGTGGAGATACCGTCTATAAGTGGCTCGGAACAAGATGTCGGGATTTTTCTGAAGGGGTATCTTACCGAGAGGGGATACACGGTTGAGCTGCAGTATTTACCACCGAGCGAGAAGAAGAACACGGGTGATGAACAGCAGTTCAACGTCCTCGCGTGGCCAAGCACAAACAAAAACAACGGGGGACCGAAGGTGCTGGTGACGAGTCATATCGACGTAGTACCGCCGTACATACCCTACCACGTCTCCGAACAAGGAAGTAGTAGTAATCTCGGGTCAGATACGCAGATAAGCGGGCGGGGGTCAGTCGACGCGAAAGCCAGCGTGGCTGCGCAGATCATCGCTGTCGAGGAACTCCTCAGACAAGACGACGTGAGCGGGGAGGATGTGATGTTGCTATTCGTCGTGAGCGAGGAGACGGACGGCGGGGGGATGAAGCACTTCTCTTCGGTCTACAACAACAACAACAACTCCCCGCCTACCAGTCATAAGGATGGAGGGTTGTTGTTGGAGATCAAGGCGGCCATCTTTGGCGAACCGACCGAGAACAAGCTCGCGTGCGGGCACAAGGGACACGCCGGAGGCACCGTCCTGGCTCATGGGAAGGCGGGCCATTCGGGGTATCCCTGGTTAGGCAGGAGCGCGACGGAGATCTTGATGCGCGCGATGGTGGACCTCTTGGACGCTGACCTCGGCTCGAGCGAGCGCTTCGGGAACACGACCGTAAACGTGGGTGTCATTCAGGGCGGCGTGGCGGCGAATGTGATCCCGAAGGAGGCATCTGCTAGACTGGCCATCCGTGTTGCGGTAGGAAACCAGACCGATGGTGCTGATATCGTTAGACAAAAAGTGCAGAAGCTGTTGGAAGGAAAAGAGGGCCTGGAATTGACCAACTGGATGAATGGATATGGGCCGGTGGAGTGCTACTGTGAGGTCGAGGGATTTGAGACCATGATTGCCAACTATGGGACTGACGTTCCCAACTTGGAAGGGGGCCATAGGAGTTATCTGTACGGGCCGGGGAGCATACTGGTCGCGCATGGGGATGATGAAGCCCTAAGAGTCAAGGATCTGGAAGAGGCGGTCGAGGGGTATAAGAAACTTATCCTGCACGCGTTGGAGGCGTAGGGGGGGATGGTAATATAAAGGGGATTGTCTGTGGCTTTCTGAGAGAGGTTGTTGAGATACCCATCGTTTTAATGCGTTGTTTATGAAGTTATACGAGATATATACATTAGACACTAGCAATATACACGCATGTTGCCAACTCGCCCTGTAGACCTGCTGTCACCAACGGTTCCAACGTTGTGCTCAGGTAGGTACTTGGGGTATTCTTTTGTGCATTTAACTGTGATACAGTGTGTCCTTCCTCGTTATCATATCATCACTCCCCTACCGCCGTTGTCAACCAAGCCGGCTTTGCCCCTCCATACATGGACAATCCCATGTTGATAAACTCTTTCCCCAGTTTGGAGCACGACCCTTTTTGCGTCTCTTCCTCCCTTGCCCTCTGCAGCAGTCCTTTTCTAGCCTTTTCAATCTTGCGCACTGTGTTTACAGTAACGGCAAGCGAGCTATCAAACTCATTCATGCCCTTTTGTGCCCCCCCGTCCATGATAGCCAGCGCCGCAAGTCCAAAACACGCGTGATAGACGTCTGGCGGGCTGCCCGCGTGTTTACCAAACCCGCCTATCCTGTGCTGCGCCTTTTCCAGTAAGAACCTCCGTGTCGCATCCTTCGTGATCAGATCCTCCTCCCTGCCCAGATTGGCCAGGGCACCTCCCACCCACCAGCAGTAGCATGTGTCTGCTACCTTGTTACACCGTCCATTGAACCCCACATACTTTGCGTCCTCTTCTTCATCGAGTGTGGTGAGGCCAGCTAAGTTTGGTGGTTGGTAGAAGTTAACCCGATCGTCTTCATCCTCGTCCTTTGCTTCTTCTCCTGATGGTTCAAGGTAGATGAACTGCCGCGACGCAAGCCAGTGTACGAGGCCAGGCATATCTTTTATACCCTCCTTTACTATCCTACTCTCATGGTACCCTTTGCTGTTGTTCTCAAGTGGCCGGTCCAAGAGGGAGAGCGCGCTAATGGCGCAGTATGCATATCCCGCTATAATACATCGTTAGCACTAAACACAAACAAAATTTTGGGTTTTTGAGAAGGGGGGCGGTTACCGTGTGGCTCATGCATAGAGCTCTCTGCGAACCCGCCATCATACGTCTGGCTGCTCAGGATATACCTTGCCAACGCTTGCGTGTCGAAATCTTCCACCCGGGCTGGATCGCCGCTTTCACCTCTGACATCCCCACGCAGGATCCAACGTATTACGGAGGCGAGGTAGCAGTACCGCATGTCCTTGCCGCCTCCTATGAACCATCCCCCCTCCCCTTGACCAGGGATGTGGACCAGCGCTTCGCCGAACGACCCATCAGGGCGCTGGAGTTTGCGCAGCCAGCGTAACGTTTTGACGCGGTCCACCCCGCGGTATGCATCCTCTGGCTTCACACCGCCATCGCCAGGACAGTCCGAGGATAGAAGGGCGAGTAATTGAAGGGCAAAAACGGTGGCGGCTATGTTGGCTAGCCCCGACCGTTCTGGCAAGGAACTCTGGGTTTTGAAATCCCAGTCCTCGGATAAATATGCGGGGACGACGAGCGTGGGTGATCCGCAGAATCCACCGCCAGCATGCTGACAGGACAGCACCCAATCTCGTAGACTCCGACGGTCCTGGGGGGTTATGAGTGGTCGTGAAGAGGAAGAAGAGGGATTTGTGGTGGCGGTGGTGGTGGAAGGGGTAGGGGTGAGCATGTCTATCGAGTTGAGGATGAAATATGACAGCGCCATGCGGTTGCTCTCATTCGTGAGGTACGCCGAGGGGAGGGGTGAGCGGAGGCATCGTTTCCAGTATTTTAGGTGCAGGTCTGCGTCTAGCGATGGCTCCTCACCGGTGGTGTCGTCTGCCATTCTGAACTGCGTTGGGGCCTCACCTCTTATGTTAATGTTATATAGGGTTGATGTAATTACTGTCGTAAATTATGTGTAAGGTAAGCTTGCTTCGATGTTCCCGTATGTATGTACACCAACACATGCCCGGGAAGCTAGCTAGTTCTACTGTTAGTAAGCACGCACGTAAGTAAGTAAAGTAAGCTACGGCACTTGGAGCTGCATATTGGCCGGTCCGTTCGAGGACCCCACCCCCCCCCCCCCCCATCAAGGGTGGCGCTGCACTAGCGCGGGGCTGCTTGACGACGTAGCGGGTCTGAAAACACAGGCCCAATGAAAATAACCCCGCTTATCGCGCACGCGACAACGTACATACGTGTTCCGATAAGGCAATGTTGAAGCCTGGTTTCACAGTTTCGCAAGCCTAGCTTTCTAGTACGTACTACTATTGTTTGAAGTTGCTACCTGCGGATGAACTGGTCACACGACAAAACGACAACAATAACCCGCCAAAAACGCCCGACGCCCCGGTCGAACGTACAACGGGGCTGCTTCAATATATCTGCTAAATCACTAAACCGTCGCTCGTTTGATATCTAGCAAAGCAGCCCCTTTCGCTTAACGACAACAACACAAACCGTTTATTCTAAACACACCGGACACCAACACCAAACCTTTCCATGCCCTCCACCACCAGTACTCAGTAGCAGACATGGCGCTCATATCCGGCAAAACGATCCTCACCTCTCTCTGCCTGTTTCACATAACCCTCGGGTTCTTCTTCCTCACCTCGCCTGGTACCGTGGCCGACCAGGCCGTTGTATATCTGCTGGGTGAAGCTATGGGTCTGGTACGTCTTTTTCTTCCCCCTCCCCCGCAACCCCCCGCTAACCCTCCCCTTTTTTGTTTGTTTAGCCCGCGGTGCTCAGCTTCGACACCCAAAACCCCGCGCTGGCCTTCCTCGGCATCATCCTCGGCTTCATCGGCATCTCGGATCTCGTCACGTTGAGCCTCCCCGAGGAGATATCGTTGCTGCACCACTGGAGCATGCAGGCGCCCTTGCGTCTGTTCATGTCGTTCATGCTAGTACTCTACACGTTCTTCTTCAGCGCCTCCTCGCCGCTCTACGCCCCGCCTTCTTCTTCTTCAGCCTCCACCCCCGACGGATCCACGAGTAGGAATACCGGTGGCGGTGGTAGTGGTAGTAGTAGCTTCATGGCCCATCCGTCGGCGCACGCACACAACCCGGCATACGTCCCGTCCGGGTGGGGCGGCGACGCGCTGAAGAACAGGGTCTTTTTCGCCTTCATGTTTGTGGAGACCATCTCCTGGTTCTGGGTGTGGGTGACGCTGCAGGAGGAACGCCGGGACTTGTTGTTGAGGGCGCAGAGGAAACAGCAGCGACGACGGAGCTCGCACGGTCTCTCGCACTGAATTCACCAAACGAATATGAATATGGACAAGGGGGGAAACAACAGACAACATACTGGACAACTACCCGTGCAATTTCCTACGTAAGAAGTGAAAGGGTGAAAGGGATGGACGATTTATGGCATTGGTTGGATATAGGAAAGTTATTTTGCATTGACCGGAGCAGAAAAAAAAATGGATATGTCTTAGGTCGGAGATAAAGAGATACCCTTAGTCTTAGTAGAACGTTCCGTTATTGTTTCCTTCAAATTTCAGATATAAACGTGTTAAAAAAAGTTGCCAGGTCGGCAACTACTCCATCCTAACCATCCCCCACCCCTTGACACCCTCCCGCCAGCTCTCGAGCACCTTGCCAATCCACTCCTCTACCGCTTCTGTCGGGACGACCTGGCTAACAGCCTTGCTCACCTCGTCTTCTTCCCTCCCAAAAGTCCACTCGAGCATGCGGTCCAACCACCCCCCTTCACCCAGCTGCTCCTTCAACCTCTGGATACGCGCCTTGACCTCCCCAAGAGCCTTGGACGCAACCCCGTCCAGGGCCTTCATCTCGGCAATCACGTCCTTGTGCAGACTCGACCGTCCACTGCGGTCTCTTGCCAGCTCCTTCTCGTGAAAGGCAATGACGAACGCAGCGCTGTGCCTGATGGCCAACGCCGTGTCGCGCACATACGACATGGTGTGCATGTCCGTCAGTGCGTAAAATGCTTCAGACTGCGGCGACAGAGGGGAAGACGAGGGGATGGGGGTCAGGAAGGTTGTGCGCAGGCCGCCAAAGGCAGATTTTATAGACGACGTAAGCAGGGAAAACGTCTTGGGCAGGGGGTCAGCACGAGAAGTCGTCAGGGCCGTGAGCAGCCCAGCCGAGAGTAGAGACAGAACAGTGTAGTAGGTCATCTCGGGCCCCGTCAGACCCTGCGGCGTCTTGGACGAATGAATAAAGTCGGTCAGGGAGCTGCTGATATGGGAGAGCGTCTCCATGACGTAGTTGCGGTCCTTGATGGCGACCTCGTTAGCCCGAGATAGTTTGTAGTCCTTCGGGTACTTGAACAAGATGAGGTCCAGGTACTGCTCGGAGAGGAAGGCTAGATGACTCCGCTCGTTCTGCCGTACGTCAGTATCCACAGAGATTTATGGTAAGGGATGGGATGGTTGGGGACATACCGAGATTGCTGGACCGAACCGGACGAGATCTTGAACGGGTGCCCCGTGGTGACTTTCAAGGTTCGGGAAGGAGCCGTAGTCCGTAGCGTTTACGAGGGTCGTGTCACCAGTGATGTGCGCTTCGGAGCTGTCAGCAAAGCTATGAGATCAAACAGCAGAGGGATATGTGAACTTACAAACTAGCACATGATCCTCGATATCGCACTCAATCTTCCCTCCGAACGACCTCGTTGCCCGCCTCTCCTCGACCAAAGTCATCATCAGTGTGCAGCTCCTGCGCAGCCTGCTGTCATACTCGGCCATGTCCAGAATGCTGCTGTAGCTCCCAGACGAGAAGGCGTCCCAGATGCGCAGTGGCGAGTTGTCCCGCATGCAGTTGCTGTAATACGACCGCAGTGGCTCCATCAACGGTCGGCTTCCCTGGAACAAGCCCGGGGAGATGCTGGATATCCTGTCAAAGAACAAGGGGCTGAGCGCATCCTGGATTGTCCTCTTCACGTCCATGGGAATCCAGAGCTGATGGGCATAGGAAGCACAGCCCAGAAGAAGATGCAGCTGGACTAGAAGCAGCCGTAGACCAGTGTCTCCCGGGGTCTCTCTTAACTGCATGTCCAGGAGGGCCACTGCCTGAAGGAAGAGACTCGGGTTGACATCTCGTAGAGCAGACGCAGCAGGGACGTCGGAAAGGGTTTGTCGCAGGCCAGAAAGCTTCAGGAGAGAAAGTGCCATGACAATGGCCAGATCGATACGCGGGTCTTTGTCCAGTTTGGGAATCGCTTCAATGAGCTTCTTGTCTGTAGCGACCTGCTTATAGACGTCTGCGGCTGCGGCTATTATCTTCTTTAGGCAGTGCTCGCAGGGCAGGTTTGTGAGATTCGAGCAGAACCGACATCGATAATCCTTGTCTTGCTCTTTACCATCCACAACAGATGGGTAGTGGGAGAGGGTTTGTGGGCATGTGGTAAGCAGATAGCGCAGCTTGCACTCGAGTGACTTCAGGATGATTTGTCTTATGGGGTCGGTATCCTGGGAATTGTAAGCTTTACGGCGTGCCAAAGAAATACTACAGAATAGAAAAACGGCACCTACCTCGCCGAGTATGTTGGGCAGAACCTTTTCCAGGAAGCACTTGGCTTCTTCGAAGCTCAGCTGTGCCACATAACCCTTGATATCGTCAAATGCGGCGAGCCGGTCAAAGTACTGCTCCAGGAACAAACCGAGTTGGACGACTCTCGGTGTCATGCCACCATGGTCAGGGTTCGCGTTGAGCAGGACCGGAGGCAGTTGGAAGGTGGTCTCGACAAGAGCCAGCCTGATGTTCTTTTTGTACATCGCGTTCGTGCTTGCTGTCTCGGCGGTAAACTTCTTTAGAACATCCTGTACCTGGCCCAACGCGCTATTATGAGTCAGAATCTCGAGTAAGCATGTTATTGGGAAGAATTTAGGAGTGCTGACGCTTCTTGGTCGGTCGCCTTGCTCGCAGCTACCGCGAATCTCTTCCATACCTGCCAGTCACAGGCAAAGAAGGAGGGCTTGCCGCCGTCGGCGCTCAGGCTCAAGGCTTGGTTACATAGGTCGTAGATGCGATCCCACTCGCCCCAAGACTCAAAAGCGTCGAGGGCTTCCCAGAACAGGGGCTTGCGCTTTTCTTTGAGTTGTGCCAGGGCCCCGAGGCGTTGGCTTTGCATCCGGCTTACAAAGTCATCTCTCGTGCCGTGTTTGAGCAGTACCCGGTAATACAGATAACACTCCTCTTCTGTCAGGAGTCCTCGGTCAGTAGACGAGAGCTTTTCAGACTATCATGCAGTTAGCATGCCAAGCGCAAACGCAACCAAACAGTATCGCGGTCCACTTGCACTTTCGGTGGTATCGGCCGCTCGTTCCAGCTGTCTTAGCACGAGCATGCTGTAAACCTTCCTGCTGGCCTCGGTGCACTGCGGGCTTATCTGGATATGTGAGCTCGAGGTCAACGAGACATGTCAGTTACCTAGGGACTTACTGAGAGGAGAAACGTCAAGATGATGCTCCAGAACATGTATCGCCGGTCGCCAGAGTTGAGATATGTCTTGTCCAAGGTCGCAGCGATCTACGGACGAGGCAGTCGGTCAGCAAAAGAGATGGCCTGGAGAATGAAGTGGAAGATGATGGATGACGCACCTGTTGAGCGCTCACGAGGTCCCAGTACTCCAAGCACGACTGGAGGCACTGCACGGCAAGAGGACTCTTGGGGTTCGCCTTCACCCACCTCGCTCTGAGGGGTCCTAACGTCTCGGCGTACTCGAGGTCTGCCAGCAAGTCCTGCGTCGCCCACTCGTAGAGGTCTATCGTGTCCAGGTCTGGGACCGTCTTTTGCCTGATGAGCTCATCGATGGCGACCAGGACAGCGCACTGTTCGGCTGCACTGTCCAGCTGTGACTCAGCTGCGATTTTGATTGCCTGTACGTCTCATAAACATCTACAGTTGACCAAGTTACTCGGTATGTCATGCTTACCTCATAGTAGGGATCTTTCAGCGACTTCGCTCGTTTGTCAGCAAGCCGAATGACCGAGGGCCAGTTGCCGTCGCTGAAGGCCGTCTGCAGCTGCACATCGACGCTGTTCTTCAGCGCCGGCCTCCCGTACCTGGAATACGAGGGCATGATGGCGGAGGTTGGACACGGTGTTCGGAACGGTTAGTGGAGTTGTGAGTGAGAGACAGGTGTGTTGGGTGTTGTGAAGGATGGCTGTCCAGCTGTTGGGAGAGTGGCGGAAAGGAGAGGTGTGAGACGCTGGAGTTCAGTCGAAAACCTGCAGTGCAAAGAAAGGAAAGACTGTCTATAATATCCAAATCATTGTGTTCAGAGCCTCATGTCTTAATCCGGTCGGTCAGGCCCTGCTTGTCACGGTAACCCCAGCAAAGATTCGCTGGGCCGTTCCGCAATGTTCTGCAGCGTGCAGCAACTGATTTCCAATTTTGGCGGGGGCGGCACGTGCACCAACCCCACCATTACCGAGAGTTTGGTCCAGTTGAGAAGGTCGCCGTGAAATGAAGTCAGCTGTGGGCATCTATTTCCCGCATTGTCTGAGATGAATCAGTTTGGTCTACCAAAAGCATGGTGTTTTGATTTGAAGTTCTACTCTTTGTGAAGTGCATGAGAGGCTTATGTGCGAAGCAGCACATAATGCGTGAGGTGTTCATCTAAGCCCTTGCCAATTGGACGGGGCCTCGGCGGATACTGGCGGGACAGCGGTCTGTGCGAGAAATCTTGCATCGCGACGGGACCGGGCTACCGCGTTCCACTTCGCCCCGAAGCCGATTCCAACGGCAAAGTTGCGGAATCCTGGAACTTGCCAATGATTTCGCCAACACACCGCCAACATGGCATCCGATGCATCCGATAGCAAAGATAACAGCGCAGACCCCTGGAATGAGAAGACGAAGACGAAGTTCGAGACGTAAGTCCTCCTTGCCTTTGCCACACGATGCGATCCCCCCAATGCCGTTCAGCTTTCTCTGCAGCCCAGGCCGCGGCTGGGCTCATATCACGTCTGCACAGAAGCTGATGCGTCGTACAGAAAAAGCAGAAGCGAGTTCCTCGACCCGTGCCAGGAAGCGGCATCACGAAGCATACGATGTCTACACCGCAACGGGGGCGATAGGTCCTTGTGCCAGGATTACTTCCAGTCAGTTCTCCTTCCTTTCCAGTGAACGAACGAACTTCGGCCCTCAGAAATAGGGCAATGGCCTTGAGAAGAAAGCATATATAGCGTGTTGACTTGTGTTGCAGGGCCTACCGGGATTGCAAGAAGAACTGGATAGAAAAGCGAAGGGAACAGAAGAGGAAAGAAGGCAAACTCTTCTAATCCACGCACTCGAACGTAAAACAGCCGCCACATACACACACAACGGTGCTCATGCGAATCGGGGAAGACGACATGACGTTGCACGATACAAAAGATCCTACACATACACACAAACAAGCCCCGTAGTGGGCTAGATACTGTATATTACATTGGACATAAAACAAAACGCTAGGCATGTGGGCAGCGTAGGTGTTGTATGGGTATTGACCGAGGACCTGCGGCTTGTTCTTTGGCCGGCTAGCAACATGAAAAGATGCCACTGAGTTCTCTGACACTCAATGTGTAGGCCTACTCTGCCATGCCGAGTGGACGGAAAGATTGGTAGCACTACAGTACTCGCTCGCAGGTACCTCCAAGCGGTGGAATGTTCTTTACGTAGCGCAACTCTACATCACTACTGTGACCGCAAGCACAGGAGGGTTTTCACTGCCGCTCCAGCACGACAGCCAGCGTCACCTCAGTCAATAAAGACGTATACAAGATGACACAGGCCAAGTATGTTACGGCGTTAGCTGACAACATGAATCTCCGACTAGAAACAAAGCTGGGCAAGCACATGTTCGCCAGTCGTCTCAGTAAAGTCCTACCTTTCCCCCTTCTCCCTCGTCCGCGCCACACCAGCCCCTTATCACGTCCCCGGATACAGCGTCATTCCAATGGCAGGATTCTGAGCTGCCGTTCCACCGTGTTTCAACGGGCAGTAGGAAGGACAGGTCATCAGACTCTCCGATTCTTGTCAGTTAGCCTCTGCCTCGGGAGTCGGTGCGCTTGGAGTCTAAACAAAGAAGCCCATGGAACTCACCGACCTCCTGACCATCCATGTGGGTCCCCTCACCGTTGTCAAGAACAGTGAATGGCCTGACCTCCTGGGCAACCTGACACATACACCGATGACTGGTAACAACCATATAAGGGCCAGTGAACCCGCCCCTTCACAACGGGTCGGTGCCTGGGTGGTCCTCACTACAGATACTTTAAATACCCAGGTTCGATTCCGCCTCGGGCCTGTTGAGGGAACAGAGCAAACCAAATACCGTGATTGATTCCGGCGCGCAGGAGCCCCTTGGTACCCGCCCATGTGAAAAAGATGGGGAAATCTGTAAGGCCTGGGCCTTCTTCTTTTGCCCTTTTGCGCTTTTATTTATTTCTATTCGAAACACCGGCATAGCGCCCAATCTCTAAACATGACAGTGTCTTCTGTTCTTCGTACATACCTTCGTTATATGACACTACTTGCAACTTCTCGTTCACATCTATTACAACGACCACAACAGCAAGAACTTTTACATTTTGCGCCGGCTTCCAAGGTATATCTACCTCAAATTTAAGACGTAAATGATATTTACCGCAACTTTAACTTTGATTCTTTGAAGATGGCTTTTGATACTATCAGGCTCCTCGGCATTGTTGCCACCATCATCTGCTCCTTCTCTCTTTGCCCTCGGCGGTTCCTTCCTATAGAAGATCGCAGACCCATGAAGAGATTCCAAGCTTACTAACATATCTGTTAAGTGCTCCAATCGACTCATTCTAGCCGCGCGTGACTTGTCTTCATCGTTCCTTCCGCATTTTTGCATTTTCATTGAAAAAGGAAGGCACGAAGACAAGAACTGTCTCGACGCTCCTGCCTTCAGTGTTTCCCATGAGCTGTTTTGAGCTAGATTTCCAGAATCAAGTCATTCCATAATGAGTACCAACTCCCACGCAACAGCAACCATCAGATTCGATTTTTTCCGTCCGCGCGTCTGTTCATAGAGATCCGCGTTACTAACTCCTCAGCATACAACAGCCATGAAGGATAGCTGCTTGCATTATGCACTCCTTGATATCGGTTGCGACTTTCATTGTCTTGATTTTAGAAGCCCTAACTGTTGGTCTCTTGAACCCACCGGGTGAAACTTAGCAAAAGCACGGAAGCAATCCATCCTCGAATCCATGCAACGAAGTCGAATATCTTCCATTAGCACGAGCTTGCTTGCCGATGGTCGTTTTTACACACCACTTCAGCTTCGCAATCCCTCGTTCTCAGCTTGAAATTAGCCGAGGCTGGTGCCATTCTCTCGTGTCCAGATTGGCTAGCGCTCACTGCTGTCATCGCCTAAACGAACAGGGGGTAAAGTTCCAGCGCAGTGCGCACTGGCGACCAAAGTTCCAGCGGCGCAGGTGCTGATTGGTTCGTTTACGTCGACGGCGCAACCCTCCGCCGAACAACGCCTTTTCGGTATCACCCCCGACCGTTGAATCGCGCCGCGGCCGGGACGAAGGTTGGCCCATCAATGAGAATGAGGCCTAGGTTCGATGGAAAACTTATATGGATGCCTGGTGGCATTGCGGAAATGGAAAAATCAACTTTTAGACTTCACCCGTCGCCATATTCGACTGACGAATCCCAATTCGCACAACTGAGCGTTTGTTCGATCCAATCTCACCAGAACTTTGATCAAGCAGAGAAAAGGGGACACAGGAAAGAAAAATGCCGGACTTCAACTTCGACCCGGAAAGGGACATACCCGACCTCTCAGGGAGAGTAATCTTGATCACTGGCGGCACTGGCGGCTTGGGCGCCGCGTCGGCGGTCTTGTTAGCGAGGCACAACCCAGCAAGGATTTATATCTCCGGGCGGCGATCCAAGGCGGCCGAGTCAGTGATCCAAGAGATTCGCGAAGCCGGCAACACCACAACGGATGTCAGGTTTCTGTTTTGCGATCTGGCCGATCTCAGCTCGGTGAAGGCGGCCGCAGAAGAGGTGCTCACGAACGAATCCGACGACGGCGAAGGCCGGCTTGATATGCTGATAGCCAACGCCGGGGTGGCCGCCCCGCCACCAGCACTTTCCAAGGACGGATACGAAGTGCAGTTCGCCACGAACCATCTGGGTCATGCGCTCCTCATACAAAAACTGCTGCCCCTTCTCTCCAGGACAGCTGCTACTCACGGGGAGGCACGCATCGTGTCGGTGGGGAGCTTCGCGTACCGTGGCGCGTCGGGGATTCCGCTAGACCGCATGAAAGCCCAGCCGAGGAGCGACTGGACAGGTATTGCAAGGTGGAGGCGTTATGGAGAGAGCAAACTGGCCAGCGCGGTGTATACTAGGGAACTCGGCAGACGGCATCCGGAAGTGCTGAGTGCCAGTGTTACTCCCGGATTCGTGTCGACCGCTATGGTGGCGGGTATGACGGCGTCCGAGAGGTTGGGTACGAAGGTAATAGCGTTCATGGCCGGTGGGGGTATGGTGGAACCGGAGCAAGGTGCGCTTAACCAGGTTTGGGCTGCTGCGGTTGACAAGGAGAGGATACAGAACGGAGCCATGTACGATCCGGTGGGAGTCTTGGTAGACTTGAGCAAACCGGCTAGGGATGAGAAACTGGGACAGCGGTTGTGGGAGTGGACTGAGGCCGAGATAAAAAAGTGGTTATAACATGGATAATCTGCTTTGTGTACATATCTGTAGTAATATAGAGTGAAATACATTCAGCGAATGGAAGGGGGTATTATGTATAATGATACTTGTAACTAACCCGCGCATAGAAACCGTTTATCCTAGCAGGTATCCAACACCATTATCCAAGCGATCAAGCGCAGTTCGTCCTTGTCATTACTCCAAGAAAGTATGGGATCAAAAGAGAGAAAGCAATGAAAGGAAGTGTGCATATGTGATTTACTCCTTCCTGTTGTTGCCACCAAAACCAAGCATACCACTAGCGGTTCTCAGCCCGCTCTGTGCAGCGCCAGCAGCTTGCTGTCCACCTCTGGCCACGGGTTCCACAACAGGAACCCCGACCGATGCTTGGGGAACGTACCCGCCCTTGTCGTCTCTGCCCTGGCGCTCGGCGCGGTTGATGCCCTCTCGGGACGCCATGTCGCCGATGGGCTGCGCAAAACCGCCCTGGCCGACCTGGCTTGTGATTAGGTTGTTGACGCCGTCCTGCAAGGTGTCGACCTGTTTGATGCCTGTCACTTTGGTCTTGTCTAGGTTGTCTTGCAAAAAGTCAGTGCATACACAGGAAAGGGTGGTTGGGGGAAGGGGGAAGGGGGGGAAAGGGGGGGAAAAGACGAAAGAAAGGAAAGAAAAGAATGGATTACTGACCGCGCGCGGCATAGCTCGCCTTGTTATCCCTGGTGAAATAGCGCAGGTAGAGGTCCTCCAGCCACGGCACCCACTTCTCGTACTGCGCGTTGTATTGCTTCTTTGTCCACTCCATCTTCGTCTGTATTTCCGTCTGTTTGTATGTCTTCTGATGACGGTAGCCTTAATTGTGAGGTGAGTGTACTGTTGGGCGGGCGCTTGATTGAAATATTACCTGTAAGCTACAAAAGGTTGCAATGAAGCGGTCAAGGACTGTGAAAGTTGAAAGAAAGAAAATAATGATGCTGATATCTGTCGGGGAGTATGTATGTAAAGTGCCTTTTGTTATTTTGTTGTGAATTTCAATTTCCAGGTTTTTCATACATGTACTTTGCAAAAGAGCTTGCGTGGTGGTGGTGGTAGGTAGGTGTGTGTGCGGGACGACGTCATGGCCGGCCATCATTCCGTCCCCGTCCTCACACTGCTGCAAGTTCCCAGTTTTCGGGGCCCGAGTCGTCACAGGGCGATGCAATGATTAGGTATATGCTTACAGCCTATTATAACATCAAATTTGACCACCAATACAAACTTGTATCTTGAAACACTCATGCAGTAGTAACATGATACATCTGGATAGGTACCTACCTATCTTAATTGGTTTGTATGTGATTCGCGTATGGATTAACCATACAGAGTCTACCTAATTAACTCCTTGAGGAAGATAAGCACAATGACATAACTTGAAAGTGCGCAGGCAGTAGCAGGAGACACGATTGAAAGAAAAGGACCCGAAAACGGAATTATTCAACCAAGTTTTGCGCGACCGACGTTCATTTACATACAATTTCTCAGAGGTGTGATAAACACATACACAGAAAGCAAAAAAACTTTCATTTAAACAGAGCCCCCCCCAATGTTGGGACGTCTTATAATACAAACTTCTGACGCTCAATCACCAGGATCGAACACTAATAACCCTAGTAGCCCCCTAATAAAGTCCAACAAGAATGTCACCTCTCACCCTGGCCGTCAGGTGTACCTCGGCCTCGAGATCCAACTTGATGCCCACCATCAACGCGGCGTCCTTCAGCTTCCCGTTCGCATCGATCGGCCCCTTCAGGAGGTTGCCGACAAGCCCGTTCGCCTGCCCGGATAGGTTAGGCATGGGGATGGGTAGACCGGGTGCGCCCAAGTTCATGCCCATCCGTGGCATTCCTCGGTCTTGGCCTTGGCCTTGACCACCTTGGGCACTGCTGTAAGCCGGTGCGGCGGTGTCAGGGACCATGCTCTTGGATCTTAGAAATTGTCAGAGGTCCACACGCATGCAGTGGAAAGTGAAGTAAGGGGTGGAGTAGGGGTAGACCTACGGGGAAGCCATGATGACTACAGGTACCTGTACTGATTCTTCTACGAGTGGCGTAAAGACTTGAGTCGTCCTGTCGGGAAGAAGAGAAGAAAAGACTTGTTGATCTGAGGGCGGCGGCGGCGGCTGACTTTGAGAAGAAAGTAATAGGTCACCTGACAAAGACCTGGACAGAAATCGTCTCTTGGTAGGCGACTGCTGTGATCTTTGATTGAGTGACTGCGCTCGGGCACGGCTTGCTGCTGCTGCTGCGGAAGCAGAAGGTTCTGATGTGGAGGAGGCTGTGGCGGAGAATGACGGATCGGATGAGACCTTGATAGGGAACCTGAGCGATACCCTTCTCTGCAAGCGCGGTGAGGTGCTACCTTCGGTCGGCGAATTCCCTGGAGAAGAGGAGCCTGAGGCCTGAGACAGGCGTTTGGTGGCGGCGGTGTTGGATGATGAAGACGTTCTGAAAGGGGGTGAAGGGGACCTGCGCTGCTGCTGCTGCTGCTGCTGCTCACGTGACAGAGCCTCGGGAGAGGAGGCTCTACTACCTAAAGAGGGTGGTTGCTTAGAGATGATGTTGATGGAGTTGTTGCCTGCAGCAGCAGGAGATGATGATTCAGGTGGTGGTTGTGTTCTGGAAAGCAAGAGTGTTCGGGCTGTTGTCATGACGAGGAGGAGGAGGAGAAGGAGGACATCTGACCCGTCTTATGCTCCTCCTCCTTACGGGCATCTTCGCGATAAATCAACATTTTTCGCATAGATTCCTTTGTGACAGACTGTGTGCCGCATCTTGGTCTGATCGCATCCCCAGATCTCAGCGCCATGCCATGTTTTCGTCGTATGTCTCTATTGGCAACGCACAGAAGTTATCGTATGTTTCCGGGGCATATATAAGGCGATTTCCCATCGCCGGTGGGTCTTTTTTCGACTCGTTTTGCAATGCGCCAGGGTTGCCCTGCTGTTTCAGAAACATCCAGTCTTCCACATCGGGCGGCGGGAAGGGGCCGTCCCCACCAACATACCTTCGGTAACCCTGGGAAGGGTACCATTGAGGCTCAAATGATGCCTGTTGGTTCCAGAATTTTTCGATCAACGAGTCGAATAAGCAACTGCAATCGCCGTCTCAAGGGATGACAGGTGGTGTTTCTTTTCTCGGCTGATGATCGTCTCCATGTGGTGCGTTTTATAACGCACAGTGGCACTATGATGCGCGAAAATCAAACAGGGGTTATATACGATGTACCTTACCTTATCTTTTACATGAAGCGTCCTACACATTTAACGTCTCAATGAGACCGGGTTCAGGGTTTTTTTATCTGGTCAAGTGGATGTTATCCATGACAAGACAGCTCTTGCGAATATGTCTCTTTCTGCTCCACAAACACCAGTATTCCAGGATCCAGTATGGTCCTCTCTTTGTTAATCAGCTTCGGCACGGTATTCGGCGCGGGGGAAGGGATCCGCGCGTCGCAGACGAAATCACGGCGGGAGGAGCACCGCAGCCGCAAGAACAATCTCGTGGTGCACTGTCCCAAATCTTCCGAATTCAGCCCTGTACTCGAGGGTAGACGGATCGTTCTCTCAGGGGACAAATTGTACGTTGATACCGGCACGATGCACGACGTGCCCTTTGGCCACCCGTTTGCGGGTTATTATCTGGCATATCCGGACACGAAATATTCTGGACTGGTGTCCACGATAACCGATGAAGCCCCGATTATGAACTGGATATACGTGCATCGGGACACGTACGAGGTTAAATTTGGGAACAGGCAATTTGCAGAAGGAAATCTGACGGGACCCTACGACTGCACGAGACAAGATCGGAGGCTGACCTTGGGTGGATGGGAGGGGTTCGTTGTTGTACGGGAAGAAAGCGGGTTTTGGGCGCTGTATTTCGATCTGGAGAATGACAGGCTCCGGTCAAGGGGGGTCAGCACTGAGACGGCGGTCATTGAGGTGGAGCTGATTAGGAGGGAGATTCGCACGCAGAAGCCACCGCCGCCTCCAGAGCCGGAGAAGAAAGAGGAGAAACAGACGGAGGGGAAAGGGGAGACACCTGAAGAGGCACAGTCGTACGCAGCAAAGATGAACGGGGTAAAAAATGGTCAGCAAGTAGGAAGTGATACTGAAACGTCTCCTGTTATTGATTGAGCGGGCTCTTTTCAAGCACTGTGAACCATCAAGTTCAGATTCTATAATATATATTCTGGAGACCACTGTTCCCATTGGGTTTCACTTTATTTAACTGTCTCTCGGACCCTGCGTGCCATAGTCTTAAACCTCTTCAACTCTGACAGTTCTGTTTTGAAACTCCCCTTGTCAAGCAGGACTTGGGTGGACAGGCCAAGGGATCCTCTTTAAATCAGTCATTAGGGATCTTTGACCTAATGTGATCAGGTATACCAATGCCCAGCCCCGACTGGATGGTTTCCCGACCATAGTGAGACTTTTGCAAGTGCTCTAGTTCTTTGGTAAGCCCGAGCAGTTCTACAAAGAGGCCGTTCGGTTAACCATACCTCGACAAAGTTTATACGAATAACATGGCTCCTGGGGGGGAGTAAAGCATGGTGGCGCTCAGTGATAAGTCTCGGAAGTATTCAAGAATAGGTATCTCAACCGTAGAAAATCCCACCAGGGGTAACTAAATAGCGAGCCTCTGATCTATTTTGTCTGAACTACTCGACTCATATATATACCTAGACAGAGTGACACCTATGGGCTTAACAACGCCTAGTGATGCATATACAGTCTATTAGTCTGTGCTAAAGTAGCCGCTAGAAAAAACCGCACCTCACCAGTGCCATGAATCTCACAGTCATGAAACGGGGTGAATGAATTGAGTAGGGCGTATCTCTCTATACCTTACTTATCCTAAGAAAAGAATATATATCAACCAGGTACTTTACCCTCTAATTCAACTGTCAACTGTCGCAGTTTCAACACTGGAACTAATGCGCCTAGGCATCAAACGAGATGCTAAGAGACTGATGTGATAAATTGTTTCCCATCCTATATATATATACCATACCATACCGTATCATAACCTTGCGCACCACCACCACACAAGACATGTTGACATGTTATAAAAATAACCCCCCGACAACGCTATGCGATGATATGAAAACAAAACAAAAAAAAAAGACAACAAAAAAAGACATGACAGAAAAACTTCTCTCCCCCACCCCTCTCTCCCCCTGCACCACCACCACCACCACCAACAACAACGACGTAACGTCCGCTAATGGCAAACGCAAGCATTAACGCAACAACTCCCTGAAGCCCGCTATATCCGTCCATCAGAAACTTTCTTTGGTACAGTTAGTATGTACAACGAAAGGCACACCTCAGAAGCCCGCCCGCCCGCCTACCCGCCACACTAGATATACGTTGCCGGATCCCCCTTCCCCCCTATAAACCCCCCTTTATCTCCTCCTATCCACCCAACCTCGCAATATGGATGGATTGCTGCTTCACTTGTCCATATATATCACCCCCAGTTGTTTGTCATTGTCGTGTGTTGCTGCAGTTGTACTGTATCCCATCCCGTCTATATTGATCCCGTTCCATATCCCAATCATTCCCCATCTCTAAGATAATATTGTTGTTTCTTTGTAGTAGTGATGATGTGTGTGTGTGTGTGTGTGCCATGCCCGAACCAGCGACCTGATGATCTATACCCGGGGTATCATTATTAAAAGTTTCAAGTTCAGTCCAGTCCAGTCCAGTTCAGTCCTCGAATGTAATTTATCCATCCCTTCCCTGCGTCTCTCTCCCCCCCCCCATTCATGTGGTGGTGTTCCTTGAATGGTTAGGTTATGTTTTTTTCTTCTCTTCACATGTGTAACTAGTGTGGCACATGTGAGAAAGGAAAATTCCCTTTTTGTGTGTGTGTGTGTGTCATGTCCTCATCAATGTTCTAAGATTATTTCGGTTAAACCTCCTTCCTCCTCTTGGCCATCCCTTCCCCCCCCCACCGTCTCCTCTCGTCTCCCTCCCTCCCTCTCTTGCATGATTTGTTGCAATCCTTCATTATTATTTCTAACAAGAGCATTATAAAGAAAAAACCTTGAAACCTTCCCATCCCATCCCCCAGCGCCGTTGCCTGCCGGTGCCCAACCCACTACCACACCGCCACACCATAATCCAAAAAAAGAGGAAAGAGGAAGGACGGAAAAAAAAAAAAGTTGTACATCAACCGCCAAAAAAAAAGAAAAAAGAAAAAAAAAAGACCAACTTTAATCCATGTTGTTGGTGGCGGCGGTTGGACGCGACCGTTGACCTAATACACGGCCGGCATAAAACTCGACTAGCATCGTGGCATACGCTTCGAGATCTTCGACGGGAACCGCAAGCCTGAAATCGTTAAGAAGGAGGAACTGTAGCTCGAGGTGGTTGAGTTCTGCTAGGGGGAGACCGCCGACCTGAAGCAGACACACACGTCAGAAACCGTAAGATGAAAATCAAGGGGGGAGGGAAGAGAGGAATATTGCTTACTTTGGCATATCGCGAGTTGGTGTAGAATACGTCTGAAAAGAACTTGCTCGCGCATGTCACGCCCGCGATAATCAACCGATGGATGTTGAAGCTGTCGACAACAAAGTACTGTGCGGGAGCAGGTGCTATGCTAACGCTTGCACTGGAGGTCGATTCCGCCGCTCTGTGTGGTGCCGCCGCCGCCGCCGCCGAGCTTCCACGGCTGCTATGTCTCCTCCGTATTCTTATAGTGGGCGTTCCGTCATGACCCGGTCCGTCATGATCGTCATCGTCTGCCAGGTCTGAATCCGTCTCGTCGCTATCCTCGCTCTCATCGTCGTGCATGACCGTGTCAGCATCCGCGTGCGCTGCCGCCGGTTGTGTCGATGCTATCGAACCCACGTTCCCTGACTGCTGTGCTTGGCCGGCCTCGGCTCGATCATTTCTTTGCTGCAACTCGGGCTGCGACTGCTCTACCATCGCATTTACTCGTTCCATCATCCGGTCGAAGTAGACCAGCAAACTTAGGAACACCTCGTATGTCGTCGGGCAATACTTGTGGATCCGGCTGAGATAGCTCAATATCGTAATCGCTGGGACGTTCTTCCCGTGGAACGCGAGGACGCTGCTGCTCAAGGGGCTCATGTTGCTGTCCAAAGAGCCATCGTCGCCCTTCGCTTGTGCCTGCGCCTGTTTGATGTGGGCAGCGTTTCGGTTAAGCGCATCGTGTCGAGCGTCATTTTTCGTAGTTATGTCTGTGAGCAAAGCCGCAACCATCTCAATGATATCGTTGATAGGCATGCCACTGATCTCATATTTCATCTGCTGTAAAGGCGGGTCGTTTAGTGTTCCACGACTGGCCGGAATCACACCGGCACGAGTTAGACTCTGGACGTGTGCAAGGTCGCGGATCCGTATAGTGGTCTGGGTCGGAATGGGAGAGGCGGGCCTGTCATCCATGGACAGGGACGCGGGTATATTGCTGGAAGACTGCGCGCGGGAGATGGATTCGTCCCAGGTCGGCCCGCCGTCGGAATCGGGAGAAGGTATGGTTCTTGTTGCGGCAGCTACAACAGTCGCCGCTGTGCTCGTCGAGGACGCACTCGATGTCGACGACGACGAGGAGGATGTTGACCCTGCGGCTGAATCGCGCGCTAAGGCCTGTACGTATGCTGGAATCCCATGTTGAGGACGCACGCCGCCCGAGCAGGTATCCGAGGGAGATGAGGACGACGGCGGCGAGGGAAAGCGCGATGCCCCACCGCTGCTGGTGGGAATTTGGCGCGTTGTTTGCGTATCCCTCGCGGTTGGGTCGGGCGCTGCTTCTTCCCAATCGCGACTACTTTGCGATGGGTGTCGTGTACTTGCAGACGCTGTTGAACCTTGCTTCCGCGGGCTCGCCGACCGTGCGTGATGCTGGTGATGATGTGAAGGTGCGTCGCGGTCCCGGGACCGACTAACCGATCGGCTGTGGTAATGTGGCTGGTGGGAATGCTGGTGCTGCAACCCGGCGCCCCCGATCATGGTATGAAATCTCGAGGAATCTGTGAAGACGTCGCCAATCAGAGTGGCCATGATAGCATTGTCCTCAAAAGCCAAGAAGACAATGTTATCGGGGGTGAGGGAGGGGACGTCAAGTCTATCGTCAGGTCGAAAGTGGCTGTGTGGGCAGATAACGGAGTTAGCACGGTTTTCTGCCTGCCTGTATTTTTGGAGCAGCAGCGATAAAGAGCCGGGACTGTCCCGGCGAGCACGGCAGGGGCAGCGACGCGAGGAGAAAGTGTAACGCTAGAACGGTCGAGATCAAAGCGGGAACCCCAAGCGTTTCTCCATCTGTGGAGGTATGAATAGGGATGCAAACAGAGATGCTTGTTTGGGGACAGTGTGGCTAGGTACCTAGACGGTGAGACAGGTGCTTGGTCGCAGTACCACATGAGTGCGCACAATCATCTGTTTGCTCGCCAGCCGCCCCCGTTTGCGTGCAAAGGCCGCATGGCTGGAATGATCGCAATGACGGTTGATCCAGCGAAACTCCTTGTGCTATTGTCCGGGCGCCTTTCTGCTCGCTCAAATGCCCATCCTGGCGTTCAAATGGGCCGAAAGCTATTTCGGGCAAGAGAGCCCAAGGACCTATACAAGCAGAGAATCTCATTGAATTGCGGGATGACGGTGTGTGCAGGACTCGCTAGAAAAGGGAAAAAGTTTAAGTCGTGAGGTGTGCGGGCGACTGAAGAACTGACACGCACGACGAAAGGACCCAACGACGTCACTTTAGACTTTTGCCCACTGTTGTCATGGACGCATATGGGAATGTTGGGGCGAAACACGTGTGTAACAGCGGGCGCCGAGATGGAATCAAAGAAGGCGAATGAACGCTTACCTGTGTGGTTCGACGCTTTACGCTCTGGGCTTCGAACACGACCATAGACTGGTGCAACAATTTGGAACCAAGTCTTGCGTTGTGGTTCGTGGCTGAAGACCAAATTTCGGAGTTGGCGATATGATGAGGGCAGTCAAAGGGTTCCTCGCTCACACTGTTGCTCTCGTCGTTCCAGCTGAGGATCTTCCAACTGTGACGTGAAGGTGGATCAAGCCTGGACAAATCGCTTCCCTTGCAGATCGCGCGTCTAATAGAGTGCGGGAGGATGATAACTTGGTGGTGAATGGACAAGGCAGGTTAACTTTAAGTTGATGCTGATCGTGAAAAACATATAATCCCACGACGACAGGAAGTAATAATAGAGAAATAACAAGAATGCTTAGAGGAAAAGTGAGCGCAAAGCAAAGCAAAGCCACACAGCTAGCACAACTGTGGTGTAGCACCGTGAGAAAGTGAACGAAAGAGGACCAAGATGCAAGAAGTCGACGATTGCGGGATCATGAGATAACGGATGTCGATGAAGCAATGCCAAGAAAGGACCCGCGGAAAGCTGCCCCTGCCCTGTGCGGCGGGCGGTCGCCAAGGTAAAACGGATAAAACTGAGTCGTCGAGGAATGATTCGTTACGGTCTGGTTACGTGGTTGGCGGCGCGCATCAGACGAAAACGGAAGTAGGAGTATCCAACTTCTGATGGCAGGCCGGTGAGCAGATACTAAAATAGTATCTAAAAAGCACAAGGACCGGCACCGCAGCAGGTGCAAATGGGCACGATCCAAAAGGTTGACGAGGGCCCGGTTCACTTACCGCCGCCACGTGTGAGAGATGGGAGTGCGTTATGATACACTTGAGAAAGGGGAATTTTTAGTTGGTGGGGCGTATTTTGGAGGCGCGGTGGGGGCCAACCACTTGGGGGAGTTGGGACCGCCAACAGGGTCCTTGGGTCCCGTTCGCAAGGCACGGAAGCGCTAGGATCGCGGAACAGCAAGGGCTGTCGAAGAAATTCTCCTTGATGGATCGAGAGAGCGGCGCAGGGCAAGGAGAGGCTAAGGAAGCGTCGTTATCCTTGACATCAGAGTAGAGATCAAGACAGCTCAACCTTGAAGATGGGATCATTGGGAGTGGGCTTTGTCGTCAGCCTTGTTTCAAGTCGCTTTGGTCGCTGATAAGAGAAAGTGGAAAGTGGAGTGCTGATCTGCGATATCGAACTGCACTGCTACAGGTTCCCGTCTTGAGAGACGCTGGTTATCTCTTGGATTACAGAGGTATGTACACAGGAAAGGCACATTGAACAGGCTATGGGCGCGGGAGATGTGATGCAGAGGTCCATCCAACTTTCTATCAAACTGCAGCCACGCTCAATCACTCACACACACACACCTTCTGGAAGGCTGCCTCACGATTACGGTAGACAACGATGCGGCACAGCGGGCGTGCCGGCGGCGGCGTGTCAGTTAAACGCGCGCTCTCACTCGTGGCAGACCTTTCGTCGGCAAGTGCGTTAGTCGCGCTTTTTTGTTTCGATCCCTTTCCCCCCGGCCTTGCCTCCTGCTGGCGCGCGGCGGCGCTCGGGAGCTAGAAATATTCTTCCCGCTCTCCTGGGCTGTTCCTTTTTCCCAATCGGCGGATGTGATGATGGTGGTGGCCTCGGTTTAGGCAAATCATCGTGGGCTCCCTCAGGTTCTTTCGGCGGCCACATACAGCTACTGTATGTATGTACATACATGCGGTGCAGCCCGCCTAAGGTTGCTTGGTTTGAGTGATGTTAGATTGTTTGCGCGCGGAAACGAAATGTCCGCTGCTGCCGGCTTCCGTGTATAGGGCAATTGATGATATCGAGCATTGTACTACGTACCCCGGAAACTTACGTGCAGGATACTAAGTACATACAGTAAAGGCAAGGGGCTATCATTGCTCACGGCGAAGGAACCCCCTCCGCCCGGGCGGACATCCCACGTTCTTCCCACCCCCTTTACCTACTGTGTAGGCTACAGTACATAGCGGTCAAAGAAAACAGACTCGACATGAGCCCTTTGCGGCCCAGTGCGGTGCGGTGAAGCTCCAATTTTCTCCAACTCTTCGCACTGAGATTGGTGGTGCCTGGCCAATCCCAATCGAGAAGTCTGGCACGAGGGGCTTCATTTATTCATACAACCAATTCTTTGCTAGCAACGAAGTCTCAAATTTGGAGACAATACGTAATAGAGTCTAGAGAGCTGATGTTTCGCGGCTGTTCGTTACTCCTCCACGATCCAGGTCCTTCTAGTGCCAGTGTCAGTTAGGCACTGTGGGTATGTATGTATGGACTGTATGTATGTACAGTATATACCTGCCGAGCCTGCGTTTGGACACGGTAGTTATGGACCTGAGAAGTTTAGTTCTTCCTACAGTGCCACACACAGCATGGAGACGGGCAGTGTGCAGTGGACATCACATCCCTATCAGAGATCTAGCGGGCGTCGGTAGCGGCGGCGGTCCATGCGAACGCAACCTTGAAGCCATCAATACCGGTCCCCGCGTTTGGCTCTCTGCCCGATAAGAAGAATGTCTTTAGGCATGTATGGTACATGCGTGTCCCTCATGCGATGCCGAGGCAGTGCATACATAGTGTAGTTGTTTTCTTCGTCTTCCTTTGAGGTTCCTCGATTCTGCTACACTCCGATTCGTCTACCAGCCTGCATCCGGGCCGCTCCTACCTAGGCATCTCTGTTCACCGCCTTTACATATCTACCTAGGCTGCGTGCTAGATTGCTCATCACTGCAAGGCAGCACGACAGCACAAGGGTGTGCCTAGTTGGACCGTGCTGAATCGGACGCAAGCAAGCCTTGCGTACCTGGCTAAACTTTTTCGTCATTCACATGCAACAGTTCTTTTTTACTGGGGTTCAACATCTATTCGTAAGAAGAACGTAGAAGAACTATATTATACATAGCTCCCTATTTCTAAGAGAGCTTCCGGCTCAACCCGCGGCGCTCAGCATACTCACTGGTGCCGGACCTTGTAGTCCGTATCGGGCAGGTACAAGTGCCTGTCTGCGCCCTTGGCCGTTAACACCACCATGCGGATGACACCGCCCGAGCTGCCATCCCACCGAATCGCCTCCTTCAGAGACTCCTTGACGAAGTTGACCGCATCAGCCTCCTCCATGCCCTCCTTCCAGTTGGCGTCACAGTAGCCGTAGATATATGTCGAGCCCGAACCGCCAATCGCGTATGATTGTTTGTGTAGGGAACCACCCAAGGGGATGCTGTAGACCTGACCGCCGTGGCGCTCATCCCAGCCAGCGATAATCAGACCGGCACTACATTTCCAAGATAACCCGTCAGCACTTATGTCTCGGAACACACACACGTATGTTATATATTCAGGTGAATAGGGTAGGGTTTACCCACCTCAACCGGTCCTTGTTCGCATAGCACACCTCTTGGAAAATAGCGGCCGCCGTCTGTGTCGTCGGCAGCTTGCCGTTCATCATGTGGAAGAGGCCGAGCTGGTATTGCACAATGTCGGCGACGGCTTGTGTGTCGGCGGCCGACCCGGACCGGCAGCACCAGATCGTATCGTGTACTTGGGTGAGCTTGTCTGTCACACGGTTGGCGATGTATGCGCCCGTTGTCGTGCGGGAGTCGGCACCAAGTATGACACCGTCCTTGAATGTTACTGCCATGCTGTCCGAAGAAAAACTCCTGTCAGCTCTGCTATATTCCCCCCATTCGTGCCGTGATCGAGAGACAGAGTGTGTGTGTGTGATTCGGAACTCACATCGAGGTACCCAAGCTAGTGACGCAAGTTAGCACGATCTGCCTTGTCATAAGTGCAAACACCGTGTGTTGGGAGCTCTTACTTAACCTCGCCCTTCTTCAACCGGTCCATATCCAGATGGATGCCATCTACACAAGCGACAATTGTTAACCCCCAGAATGCCCCGTCGTTTCGCAGGGCGCCGTAACAAGGGAAGGCTTACCTTCGCTCAGCGAGCCCGAGTTGCCAAACTCCATTTTCAAGGAATTAACTTCGTCGATATAAGTTTCGGTCGGAAAACAAGGGTACAGCGGGCGCAAGTCGTGGGAGATTTCGATGCGGCGGGGAGAAGTTGCAATGTTTGGTGGTTCGTCGTTGTCAAGCTTCCAAGCTCCAAGCTCAAGGCAGCTCCAGACACGCGCGTATGGCCTGGGGCGGGCGGCGCTGAAGCTTGGTCACGTGTGGGGTGGGTCTACCGTCACCAAAGGATTACTAACAAAAAATGCTACGGTTCGCTGCGAAGGCTGTTAATGATGACAGCGGTACATTTATCGATGCCATT
Organism: Diplogelasinospora grovesii; assembly: GCA_033297225.1. NCBI lineage: Eukaryota > Fungi > Ascomycota > Sordariomycetes > Sordariales > Diplogelasinosporaceae > Diplogelasinospora > Diplogelasinospora grovesii. The sequence continues at coordinate 74,458 of MU853790.1, read as the reverse complement.
AAACTGTACGGCATGTTCGTTATTAATATACAAGTACAAGTACAACTCTATGATGCATGTTGTTACGGGACATTTGCAGCGCTTTCGTCCAGCTGGAGCGAACAACAACCACCATTCTCTGGTGAGCTCGGTGAAACTGACTTTTGAGCCTCCCTGGCTCCATGACGCAGGCGCTCTGCTTCCTGATCCCAGATGACACCCGTGAAACGGCCCAGCCTCATGATGAGGAGTCAAGCAGCGGCTGCAGATCCAGATACTTCTGGCCGTCACCTAGCAGACTCCCGCATACTCCTGCAGAGAACCGGTGCCGATTGTCGAAAGAGGCAATTTTTCCGGCTGTAACTTTTATCCTAACCGCTGTCTGCCTGTCTCGAAGGCGGATCCGCAAGTCTGTTATGTGCCAATGAGCTCCGGCAAGGTGAGGCTCCTTATAGGCGTAAAATGTGTGTGCGTGTGTGCGTGTGCATGTGTGGCCCTTCAGGATTCCAGTCTGTGGTGTTTCTCCCTTCGTAGATCGAACTCTGTGACGTTTATGCCTCTTCGAAAGGATCAACCTCCCCTTGTCCATCCCTCCTTCTCCAAGGTCACGCTTCTTGTTTCCAGCTTCTCCTGTCCCTTCTCCTCCCCCTCCCCCTTTTTGCTGTCGTCCCCCTCTTTCTTCCCCTTGTCCTTGTCTTCCTCTCCACACCCGCAGTCATAAAAGTCCCCGATCTTGTTGCAGTCAAACTGCTCCTTTTGTAGTCGTTTATTGACCTCGTTATGCACGAAGCACGCCCAGCCAGCGGCTGCGTTTCTGCCGCTCGTCTGGGGTGGGTATTTTGCCAGCAGCTTCTGGAAATGCGAAGCACAGTCACCGCACGGGTACAACCTCGCGAATAATTGTATGTACGTCTTGAGCGCGAGGCTGTCGTCGGCAGACGGCTCCTCTGGAAACCGCGCCATCATCGTGTGGAAGAGCTTCCACGCTGCCCGACCTAACTCTGCTCTACACATCCAACAAACATTAGCACGAGGACGGTGGCTGCAAAGGAGAGATGGGGGGGCAACGGAAAGGGGGGCGTACTTGGCAGTCGCGTTCTCCAGCTTCGGCGCGATTGAACCCCCGGTAAGAATACTCTCTGATATCCCTCCTCCAAACTCTAACCCTCCCGCAGTAGGTGCTTCATTATGTGCAGATTGCTTTTCGAAAGCGCTTGCCGGGTTTCGGTTAGTCGGTGTAGAGGAGGAGGGGCCGGATAGCAGGTAGGTCAGGCCGATGAAGGTAAGGAAGCCGGCCACCAGGAGGAGGGTTATGTGTTGGCGGCGCGCCATTTTGTCTCCTTTCCAGTGTATGTGTCTCCCGTTCCAGGTTGGGTTCCCGTTCGTTTGCTCAATGCCGCCCTAGTTCCGTTAATGCGTTGCCGGCACCAGCTCGAACCTACACGGAAGGTTGGTATGGCAGCACAGTGCTGCGCGCAAGGAAAAGGAACAGTTTAAAGTGTAATAATGTGCTAAAATACAAACTCGAAGAAAAGCTCGTCTGCGGCAGCACTGCGGCGCGAAAAGAAATGTTGAGCTAAAGAGTGTAAGAAGTTGTAGTTGTAATGGCAAAATCACAAGCCAGCCGAGTCCCTTACGATGGTACCGTACGATCTAGCCAATGCGTCGGGGAACGCCGGGGTTAAGTTGTTTTAGTTACGCCACGCGACCTGCCGAGCGGATCGCCAGGGGTATTATCTTATCTTATCCAAGCTTATCTTAGTGCACAACCTCAGGACAGCTCGGACAGGTGCTTGCTTCTTAGCACAGCGGTTCGAGAGACTCAGATTAATACACGTGCACACTATAAATGAACATTGACAGAACAGAACTCTTCCAGTTCAGCCACGAAAATGGGCCGCAAAAATCCATCCTGATACAGTTTACGCATAGGTTCATCTGGACCCTTGACGTAGACGGCTTGTCCCGCACGATTCCAAGACCCACCCACAAAGCTATTTAGCTCCAAACTCCAGGAGACTGAGTGGAGAACATCAAACATCAGCACTTCATCAAGGTCCAAAGATAAGGTATTCGTTTTTGGTAGTTGAAAGTAATCCGGTTGACTTTATGGCGTCTCTCTATATGTATATATATCACGAATTGTAAAAGTTACATATGAATCATATCCCATTCTTTCTTTCTTCTCTTTCCTTTCCCAGTCTCAACCCTGCATGCGCCCCAAATTCAGGCCACCAAACGAGAAAAGAAATGACCCCCTGTGTTGTAAGAGGCTAGGGCTTGGAGATCTGCTCCTTCCTAAAAAACTTAAAGAATCCCGCACATATCACCAACTGCGCAGCCAGCGCCACCCAGAACCACACCTTACTCAACGCAATCCCCAACCCCTCTGAAAAGTCGGGAAACACATCCCCCGGCCCGACGTTGTTCGGCGCCGTAGCCCTAGCCACCATGGTGGCCACTGACCCAATCACCTGCGCCACTAGCATGGCCACGGATACATGTATGCGCGTCAGTGTCAACATGAGTATCATCCCCAGCCCGGCGTTTTGCACCGTGTCCAACAGTCCCAACCACAACCACAGACTCCTCCCCAGGATGGCCGACCACGCTGCCGATCCAGCCCACGGCAGAAACTGCCCGAACCCGCTGATCCCCCACAACATCTGACACCACCTCGGCGCGCCCAGGCCGAGGGCAAAGAGCGGCAGCCACCAGGGGTGTCTCTTGCTGACGACCGCGAAGAACCACAGAAACAGTGCCCACACCCCAATAAAGAAGAATGCCGTTAGCAGGAGTATCCCCCACGTAGGGACGTGCTGGGAACTGAACAGATAAAACCAGTTCCTGCCGTACGGACTGGACAGAAAGTAATTCTGCAGTATAACCGCCACAAAGAACCACAGCGTCGTTTTCCGTCTCAGCAGCGAAGCGTACAAACTCGGTACTTCGTCTGGCTCCTGGCGGTAATAGTCCGGCAATCCGACATACACCAGATACCCACACGTCCACAACAACACCGCAATCACCATGGTTATCGGGAGCAGTACCGGCCCGCCAACCTTGGCAACACTACCCGACGTTGCAGACGACGAGATGATGCTGCCCCAGAACCACAGCATCACCGTGTACGCCTGCTGTATGCCCTGGATGACACACGCCCTCCAGATCCACGTGGTGACCGGTGAACCCCCCTCATCGCCAAAGTTGAATGCAAAGAATATCGCACCGCTCGAACTCCCGGCTGCGTAGAGCCCGGTAGCGACATTCTGCATCCACGCTCGGCTTGCCAAATTCCCCAGGAACGGGGAGACGCCGATAAGCAAAAAGGCAAACCCATAGAATATCCATGGCAACGACAAGCAATACACCGCCTTCGTAGTCCTGCTCAACACACCCCACGCGATGGACGTGACCAGGTATATAGACGCCACGATATACAGCTTATCCGCACTCTGTCCGAGCTCACCCGTGAGGAGAGTGATCTGGTACGAGTTGGAAGCGATGATCTGCCCAAAGGCAAGAAACATGGCGTACACCGGCCACTCCCCCAGGCGTATCTGCAGGAGCTTGCGCACACCGGTCGGCGGGACGTAGTCATCCCCCAGCCCGAACTCGGCCTTGGACTTTTCGTACTCGTCCTTTTGGTTTATGTAGGCCATGCCGCCACTGCCGAAATCCGAACCACTCGACCTCCTCCTCCTCCTCCGTCGTCTGTTGTCGTCGTCGTCGTCGACTAGATTCGCGGTGGAACCGAACCGACTGTGAGTCGTTCCCAGTTTTGCGTCCCGCATGCGGTCGAAAAACTCCCTCTCACTGTCCACCAGATACTCCTCAATGCAGAGCTGGGAGATGCTGGTCTTGGAGTTGAGCCTGTCCAGCTTCTTCTCGAACGCCTGGATGAACTTGCCGTCAGAGTCCGTAAAGAAAGGGTCCACCTGCTGGAGCTTAAAGTCCGTACGGTCTCCGACAATACTGCTGACAGACACGACACTGGCGAAGCTGGCCACCGACTGGTTGTTGCTACGGTAGCCTTGCCACCCCGTCCCGGGGGATAACGAGTTCCGCGGATCTGGGCTGTACTCTCCTCCCAGGACCACCCGAGGAGGGGCGAGGGTGCTGGTATCTGAGTAGACGGAATCAACATCGCTGTCGTGTCGGCCATGTGGGCTTCCGAGGACAGCAGCAGGGCTGTGAAGTCCAGAGCTGGGGAATCCAGGTCCTCCTGCGAAATCAGAAGAACCACCACCACCTCCGCTTGCTGGCGGCAGTGGCCAGTTAGGAGACCCACTAGTCGGCGAGGCGGGTCGAGAAGAGCCAAGGTACATGGATGTGGTGGTTGGTGTCAGGTTTCGTTGAGATGATGGGGACAGGGACCCGGCCCCGGCCCCGTCCTTCAGACCAGGAGAGACGACCTTTAACCTACTCCTCTTGCTGCTCCGCATCTTCGTCTTGTTGTGCATTTTTATCGAGCGGCCCTGCAGCTTCTCCAGCCCCTCGAGCCACTGAGCCACCGGGAAGCGTTGCTTGGCAGACCAGGCCCTCATCTTTGCGCGGACGTCCTTCTTCGACTCGAGCGCGGCCACGACGGCCTGCTTGAACTGGCTGAGCAAGTGGGTCGTGCTGGCCGACTCGATGGTGTACCACCACCCGGGCATCTGTCCTAACCCGCCTACCTTGGCACCGACTCCAAGGGCGCCTTTCCTACCAAACTCGACCGCTACCAGTCCAAAAGGCTCGTCTCGGGAAGGGATGAGCGCGAACTCGGCTCCACTGAAAATGTACGGCGGCAGGGATGTAAACTCGGGCTTGCTGAACACTCGAGTTGGGTATTGCTCCATGAGTTTGGACAATTTCAGGGCGGCGAACTTTCCGTACAGGTCAATCGTCGGGCCGATGCAGATGAGCTGGGTGCTGGGGTACTCCTCCAGAATCGTAGGGAACAGATCTGCGATCAAGTCCACACCCTTCTGTTGGCTCCAGCGTCCGACGAAAACAAAGAGCTCTGCCTCGGGGTTGACTTCAAGTCCGGCCCATTCCTGAGCCTGTCTTCGAATGTCTCCTCGAGACCGTTCATAGTCTTCGTCGATCTTGACCGTCTTCTCGAGCTTTGCATGCGCATCCCACTGTTCCATGTCACTTGGATCGGGGTTGGGAAGCTGGCCGATCTGTGAGAGGCCCCAGAAGACTAAGAAGAACACATGGTCAATATCATGATGAGGATAGAATAAAAGAGGGAGACGAGAACGGAAGAGGGTAGAGTCTTACTCGGGTATCTGGCGAACGACCTGTCGCCGTACTTCTTGGAGACTCCCACAGCACCGAATCCGCTCTGATGGACCCGGAGGTAGCTCACGGCAGCATGTAACAGATTAAACACCGAGCCGAATTGCACGTACTGCTGCACGATGTCATTCGGCAGGTTGAAGACGCCACACACTTCTTTACGCTCCTCGGGCGTGCGGAGCGGCCAGAGCCCCTGAAACTCGGCATTATGGAGGGACAGACAGCAGGGTATCGTGATCTCCGGGAGGAGGTACAGCGGTGCCACTCCGCCGTGGTAGTCGTTGACGTGGTAGATATCGACCGGGAACCGGGTAATGGTCTGCGCGATGCACTGATTCCAAGCGGAGTAGTAGATGGCCGAATCGATATTGTCCATTCTCGGAGGGTACGGCTCGGCCTTGGTCTGTTGCCGGAAGACCGGTGCGTCGAGCAGCACGTAGGTGATGTTCTCAACCTGATGATAGGAAACCGAGACCTGGTAGGGCGCGTCGAGGATCTGCACAATCATGGGCTCGGCCCGCTCCTCGGGGACATCGGGGTACGTGATGTCGCCCACGCACGGGACAACCCAGATCAGGTCCTGGTGGCCGAGAGCCTTGCCCATGAGCTGCGCCATGACGCCCAGGCCTCCGATCTTGACCTTGATATTCCAGTCATCGATATTGTACTCAACGGTCGCGATGAGAACTGTGCGGCGTTTCGGAGGAAGGTCACTGAGCCCGACGGCGCCGTCGCCAAAGTCGGACGCGCTCGAGTTGGACCCTCTTCGACTCCGGGCCTTCATGGCCGAGACCTTGGAGCGCACCTTGTCGACGGGTTTGTGCATGATCGCCGAGAGCGTAATGGTAGGCCCCTTGATGCCCTTCTCGACGATCTTGACCTTGTAGAAGGAGCCCATGAAGATGAAGACGGCGATCAAGCCGGTCCCAATGGGCGCGAACCACATCAGAACAAAGAATGCGACCTGGACTCTCCTGTCTCCTTGGGGAACCAGCTGATATCCTAGTGTCGCGTCTTGAACCACGAGACGGTAAGATAGATACGGGTAGGCCGGACTGTCGGTGACATTAATCACGACAGGCGCCATGGCGGAAGGCGGCAGCCGATCAAGCACAAAGTCGCCGTCGATGTCCCCGTAGATGAATGTCTGATCCGGCTGTCCATCCGGATTCATGCCCCAGACGTTGAGCTGCACTGTCCCCGGCCACTCGTCCATGTAATGCCACTCCCACCGGCCGTCTCCGGTGTGCTGCAGGGTGTTCTTGTAGCCGCCGTCAAACCCAAACTGGTTGAACCTGCCGTTGGCCCAGAGATGGGGGAAGCGACGGAAGCCAGAACCAGAGAATCCGGCATCGCCATGTTGGACAAAGGAAGAACTTCCAAGCAGGCGACTGAAATACTGCACCATCACATGATGGCCCTGCCACTCCTGGTCCTTTGTGCCGGACCACGGCTGCGAAGCAAGAGTCGCATTGCCGGCTGCATACGTCTGCCAATCGCTCCAAGACGAGCCCCAGTTCAGCGAGTACCGCCACATGTCTGCGCCGGGCGCTTTGTGCGTGACCCACACGGTGCCATTCGGATCCGACGAGAGCAGGGTGGAAGAGTAATTCGCCAAGGTGGGGAAAACGATCGGGTTATCCTGCTTGCCGACGCGGAGGAGGAAGGAGTCGTTGGAGTTGGTGAAGCTGCCCAGATCGGCCGTCGACGTGTTCAGCACCGTGATTTTATGGATCCCATCGGCGAGGTTGACCAAGGTTGCCGACCATGTCCACGCGGATGCCACGGAGCCGATGTAAGGGGCGCGTTCCGCATGGTCCATCGCGACGTCCTGGCATGCTATACTAGCCGGGTCGACCTCGCCGACGACACCGGTCTCGGTGGTGGTGGTGGAGCTGATCTGGATGGCCGACGTGACCTTGTCGCAGCTCATGGCGGCCGAGTAGTGGATTGAGATGTTGACCGAAGTAGTAGTCGTCGCCGGCCCGTCAGTCGATGCCAGAACCGGAAAGTCGTGTCCGGGAAGGAACTTGGTAATCATGGGAGGCGGAGGGACGAAGAACTCCTCTGGGACATAGACCCTGAACTCGAACGGATCGAGCTGCATACTCTCCGTGCAGCCGTTGAAATCCTGCGACCCGTTGATGTAGAGTTTCTTGGGGCCCTCCGTCTCGAGGGTAAACCTGTCGTGCGGGAAAATCAAATTCTTCACCTTGGTTCCTACGGGGAACGGCGAGATGAAAGAATTATTGACCGACGTGCAGTCGAAGGTGTAGTTCGTGGTCTCGTTCTTATTGTGATACACCAGCCAGGCCGGCGGCGTGTGGCCAAGGTCTTGCACTCCGGGCCAGCCCATCCTCACGACGCTCCAAATTCCTGTTTCGGTGCCCGTTCCATTGCTGCCAGGGAGATAGGTGAAGCTGGTCTGGTTGGAAAGCTGGTCGAGGTAGAAGCCATCCTTCAGGACGGGGAACTGCTCACGCAGGTGGAAGAGCGACTTGAGAATGTTCCTGACCGGATGCGACGGGTCTCTGTGATCCCACGAGTTCTTGATATCTCTGCAGCCGTCCCTAGCCGCCTCGAGCGGCATGTCGTAGTATTGCGTGCTGCTCCCGGCATAGCACCCGTGCAGATACCAGGCCGGTGACGCCGACATCGCCTGACGTCCGAAGATGTAGTTGTCGGCCGTATTATCAAGGACATAAAAGGCTTGCTCTTCCCCCCATAAGAGCAGCGGGATGCCGGGCAAGAGAAGAGATGTGATAAACTGACCCAACAGCATGCGCTCTACGCCTTGCCGGATACCGGGCCACCGGAACACATCCTGATTTGTCACGCCAACCATGTGCCGGGGATCGACAACGCCGGTATTCGCGTTGACAAAATCGTTAGTCGCTACCATTTGCCACCATGCCGACACCCAGTTCGACGGTAAGTCGAATCCAGCCTCCAGATTGCCGTCCATGCCGAGAAAGCGCGTCATGTAGCGGTAGACGGAATAAGAGAAGGCAGCCGCATCGAGAGCACCCTGCTCGGGACTTCGCCAAAACCACTTCTCATCGGATGTGTTGGTCAGCGTAATGGCCTCGGTGTGGTTGGTCAGCCATTGGTCTGGCTGACGGCCGCGTCCAAGATACACTGAGCCGATGTTGTTTCCACCCGTGATTTCGCCGGGTAAGAAAAAGTTGTTCTTCCCAACGCTTCGGGCGCATCGTCTGAGAGACGCCGAAAAGTTGCCCGAAGCGTCCACCGTCACCTGGATGGCCTTATCGAAACGAAATCCATCAATGTCCAGCATGCGGATAGCAATGCAAGAGAAATGCTCCAACTTCTCGCGGACAGAAGGCACCCATTCGCGTAGACGATCCTGCACGGACGCGAATTTGGTGATTTGTCGCCGGTAGTCGGGATACACTCCGAAGGCTTCGGTGTCACCGAACTACAGGTGTGCAATAAGCAGTCAGTAGCTTGGACTATGAGCGTGTGGGGAGGTTTAATCGTTGCTTAGAGGTGTGAAGATGACAGTTCGCTGCCGGCAAGATACGCACCTGATCGAAGTCGCTGTTGTAGCAGCCCTTGAACTGATCAACATACACCTGCTCTATCGGAAAGCCCGTCTCGTTCCAGAAGCGGGGGAATTCGCAGGTCTCGTTGTAGTCGGTACCAATGTCGAAGTCTAGATACCTCCTTTGTGTCTTCCAGAGGGCATTGTGTTCTGCAGGCTCAAACGGCGTCGATTCGTTCAGATACCCTTCAAAGCCCAAAAGATCGCCCATGCTGATGCTATTTAGCTGCTGTCACTGCAGTAGGGGAGAGGGAAGGACGCTCACGTCGCCACCGTGTTATCCATCACAACATACATCCCCCGTTTATGTATCTCGTCCACGGCAAGTCTCCATTCTGAGATGCTCCCGAAATGTGCATCTAGCAATGTGAGATCAAGGGGCTGAATGACTGGATGTTAGTTGATAGATGGCAGAGGGGGAATAGTGTGACGATGACGAACCGAGTATGAGTCGGACTGCCAAGGTTGGTTGATGAAAGGAGAACCAGCAATGTAAATAGCCTGTTGACCGTCAGCCAGCGAAGGGAAGCCCTTTGACAGAGTAAGACGCCGACCTTCACACCCATCCCATGGATGTAATCCAGGCTGTCGATGAGGCCTTGGATGTCCCCGCCATGCCGCAATTGTGTGCTCGTGATATCCTGTTCAAATACGGTGTCGTTGGCGTTGTCGTTGGCGGGATTGCCGTTGACCCATCGGTCTAAGAAAAGAGTGTAGACGGGAAACCTCCAGTTCTCAGGTGATATCGTGAACTCATGATCTTCCCATTTGCCCCAGTAGTCTAGAGGGCTATCTGCGGAGGTGTTCTGGTTGAGGTTGTGATCGGCGAACTGAGGGTCATAACGAAGCGAACGTGCGAGTCTGCCTCCGAGACCCAGTGAAAGAATAAGCGATGAAAGAATGGACATTGTCACAAAGAGAACGAAAGCATGCCGGCCGAAATCCCCCGGAGAACGATAGACAGTGAGTATGCAGATAAGGAATGCTCAACATAAAGGAGTGACTACGTTGAGACAACGCGAGAAGGGGAGGGGCAGGAATGACGGCAGCGGCAAGAGAGGAGAAGCAAGTCACAAGATCATGAGAAGAGAGGAGAGAGAAGCAAGCAACGGCGATCTGCGAGACGAAGAACGAGGTGACTGACACCAACAGCCCACCCGTGTCGTTATCGCTTGGCGGAGACTGGAGATAAGCATCCAGCCAAGTCTCTTCCCAGTCCCTCCGTTCGTTCGCAGTTGCGCACACCGCATACCCAGGCAGGCAGCTCCATTGTTTCCACCATCATTCCCCCTTGTGCATACGGTGACGCCCAGACTGCAAGGGGAGAAAATGAGATGGCGGCGGCGTGCAGTCTCCGGCTCGGGCTGCTTCCCTCGCCGGTGATCTTTCACACCGCGGGTGCCAAGTCCATCACCGTCAGCATCCAGTGTGACTGGGATACGGGCGGGGCTTTCCCACCACTAACACGTCAGGGAATACGCCGATGGCGTGTAAGGCGTCAACGGCCAAGACGGCTGGCCGGAAGATATTGGCAAAAGTCTGCCTCGCAAAAGGGGTTACTGCAGGTGCATCTTGACGGGGCTTGACCGGGCCATCGGACTTGTGTGTGAAGCCTTCCAATGTTGCCCACAAAAATAGACTTGGTGGCCCAATCGTGGGAACCCGTGTTAAGCCCAGAGATCCACAGGGCGGTGGATTCTGCGTGTTGAGCTCAGCCGCACCCAAGGCCCGTAACGGGCTAACGTAGCAAGCAAACGGCCGGCAATTGGACGTTGAAAGCCACCAAAGCAAGTGTTCCTGAGGCTGAAAGGCTCCGTGGGGGGTATCCTTGTCTATCTGCAAGGGGCCGGGAGACTTTCGATGGTGCGCACCATCGTCCCAGAAAGAGGTGTGATCGACGAGCCTGATCAGTGATTATCGATAGCATCACAGGCATACGAGACATTGCAGATCGAGCTCGATAGGAAAGCTGCTGGGGCGCAATACGAAACGGACCCGTTCTGAAGAGAAGAAAACACGACGCTAAATTAAACAAGATGTTGTATAATAAACGTTGCATTTACTTAGCAAGAGGCAGCAAGAGGAATATGACGAGAAAGGGAAAGCAGTGCGACCGAATGTGGCTGGTCGCCCCGGTCTTTTTTGACTGTCTGAAACATGCATGGCAAAGAGAACCGATTCTCTGCACTTTGCTGAACTGAGTGAAAGGTAGCGAGGGAACAGGGCGCGTCATCGGGGAAGATTCAAGCCGAGAAAAAATAAGCCTCTGTGATGGGGGGCTTCTCGAAGTTTTTACCCCTGCGTTCGCTCATCAGCCCAACTGGGCAGGTTTTGGCAATGGCAGGCCGCAGGCACTTCAGCTCGCTCCTGCCAAAAGAACCCAGCGCGTGAAAGCGCCAAATACGCTAGTGAGAGCCTTTTTGCACAACGGCAAACAGATCAGGAATCTGTTAAAATACCCGTCGTTTCCGTCGGAGAACCCTTCGCGATTCATGAAGTTGTTAATCGCGCTAATATCGCTGGGTATGTTTTTTTTCGTGCTCTTAGTAGGATCTCCAAATACGGCCCTCTTCTCCCTCCTGCGCCTCGATCACCCCCTCGAAATCAGGTATCACTCCAGTGGACAGAATATGTACTTTGTATTACGCGGTGGACCGCAGCTCCTCGGATCCGACCTTCCTAGGGCTGGACGACACTACACTAGCGTATTTTGAACATTCCAGGTCCCCTGTCTTGCTCCTAGCTCGAATCGCCTCTTGGGCTACAGTCATCCAACCTCGTGTTAACGTGGATCAAACTCGTGTCGCACTTGGGCCAGAACGTAAACAAATCGCTGCCTCAAAGGTGGTTTGCCAAGTCGATGTGACCCGCGGTCTCAAGAAGAGCAAAGAGGTTTAATGCGCCGAAGTCCTGTTCAGCGCCTGCATCATCATGGCCGTGCAGGGTTGGGAAGTTAGGCGCGTCGGGAAGGCTTTCAGTAAACCCCAGGAATTCAGAGTCGAAATCGAGGCTAAACCGTGGCGACGCGCCTTCAGGTTGAGCAAGATGCTCATTGTCTGCTAAGTTTTCATTCCTCTCTTTAGTGTCAGAGCCTCCGAAAAGGCTGGCATCCTGCTGGTTGCCTAAAGTCCTTCGCTTATAATTGTCGTTGCTGCCATGATCTTGATTTGCGACGAGCCCAAATAGCAAGGAGGATCGCTCTGTTCGCTGTAATCGCTCTTGTAGCTCTCTCTTCTCAACATATTCGAGCGCTGAGGCAAGCAGTGCTTTCGCAATGAGTGAATACTGCTTAGCATGGGCATCGGCCTCGGCAAAGAACTCCAAGGCCGCAATGGACGAACGACCATATTTCTCAATGATGCGCCCGAAGCCACCCAGGAGTCCAAGACCGAGCACCAGGGATGATGCAAATAACCATGGACTGAATAACAACGTTAGACATATCAAAGGAACAGGATGCGGATCAGACGGGGTTTTACTCACACGATCCCGGGAGCACGCCGTGTCATGAGCCCTCTGCTGATGAGATCTTGAACTCCATCTACCATCAGACTTGCAGCGTCGATGCAGGCATCAGCAAGCTTAGTATGTCCAGTCACAATGCCGCTCCTGCTGCTCGCTGTTGAAGAGGGTTCATCAGAGAGCCTGCGATGAAGCTCGTACATGAGGAACGGCCTGGAGACTAGAATCACGGCGTAGTAGTATGATGACAGCACTTGACAGGCACCGTGTACTGTGCCTACCCGCTCGTTGCATGGTGTCGCTCCAACCGCCTCCTTGAGTCGGGACAGCCACCGCGTTGACCAATCCCGCAGCTCTCGCGAAATGCCTTCAGTCAGCTGCGGAGAGATCTTCCGCCTTGAATAGACCTCGAGCACGATCCTTTCGATAATGAGAAACACTTGGACAGAGGCATTGAGAAGATCAAATGACTCTTGCCCGTCCTCTTCAGTCGCCCGATAGGAGACGGTGCAGTCGTCATCTGAGGTAGCGGGTGGACGTCCCATCGATGTGCTCAGAAACAAGTCCACGACTCGCAAGCTCCTCCACAGGCGATCCCTTTGTCGATGCGCCTGGGTGCCGAATCGTGCGTTGACCTCTGTCCTGTGCAAGCCGATTGAATGTGCGGCACGCACGGCGAGTCCGAAGAAGAGAAAAGCGCCGTTGATCTGACATGCCCCGAGCATGTATAATGTGACGAGAATGAAAGCCTGCACGGTGCCAACTCCCAGGTTGCCGCTGAGGTTTGTGAAGGCGTAGTCGCGGGCGTAGTCAAAATATGCATGTGCCGTCTCCTCATCAGACCGGTGGCAACCAATCGCGAGGATCAAGTAGTTCACTGCCAGCGTTGCATCTTCCGGGCTATGAGGTGGCCGACCCTGGCCGGCGCCGGCTGTCCAGACGGAGATGTCGTGAGCCAGGGGCACATTATCATCGAAGAGGTCGATGAACCCTGACGTCACACGAAGATACTCCGACACTGCTGACTCGATGATGCCGCTCTCGATTGCCGGCGGCTTTGAGCCAGAACCGTTAAACGTTGACGGATTTGACGAGACATTCTCCAACGCAGAGTAGCCACTAGTCTGCGGCGCAAAGGCATGTGCGTCTACACAAGAAGTGACAAGACGACGTACAGTCTGGAAGAAAGACAAAGGCGCACAATCACCGATAAAGATCAGCTTGCCTTGGGTATCACATAGAAGGCGCGCCTCGCGAGGGACTTCTGTCTCTTCGTGCTCTGCTAGTTCTTCCGGCGTTTGAGCGTCTTGGACTCGCACGGTACCATCCTGGTCGGGTGTTGCGGTTTCCTGCGTAATACCGGTGAGTGGAGAAGGACCGGATATGGATGATGAAACGAAAGACGGAGCCGGCGTGATGAGGTTATGATGCGGTTGGCCGGCTGGGGAGTTTTGTGTCAAAGAGCCGGAGCGAGTGCGCGGTCGCCGTTGCCGTTGTGGGGAGTAGTGGCAGGTTTCCGGTTGTTGCCTTTTGACACAATAGCTACACGGCGTGGCCCCACTACATTTGATCTTTCGCAGCTTGCATAGATCGCAGGCATTGGTTATTCGAGCGCGTGGTTGATGATGCCTCTCCATAATGACATATTCCAGCAGAGATGCTAACTTTCTGACATTTGATGACGCGCGAGATTCGGCCACGAAAATCGGTGAGTCGATTGGGAAGGCACGGATCGGATCCAGCACAGCGGCAATCGCCGGCTTAATCTAGTCCACCATGCCTTCCCTTGGCTTCCAAATCCATCACCCGCTGATGCGTCTGAAAGACAGGGAAGAAAAAGAAGATACATAGTTCAGGTTATTGGGCCCAACAAGCAGCTAGGCAGTGTGGTGTCTTCTTATCAAGCTCGCTATCTAGACTGAACGAACCAATCCGCTGGACAAACCATCACTGAATATCATCAGTTTCTCCCTGGTCCTGACCACATTTCGGTCAATGCATCTCCACTGGCTCAAAAATGGCGGTTAGTATTGAGAAGTTGCGCAGTGGCCGGAAAGGGTCTTACCTCCGGATGGTAATTACGTTGGAACGATCAGATGAACGAACGAAAAATGTCCGCGGCATACTTGACGCAGAGGTCCCCAGCCCTCATCACATCTTCAACATCCGTGGCCTTGTTCATTTCATTCATGAATGAGTTGAGACATTGCTCCATGGCCCTCTTAGGCATTTGGTTTGCTGGCCTGGGATCGGCTCCGTTGTGTCCCTTCGCATCATCATACTGACGTGCCAGGTAATTGACGTCGCGTGAGATTTTCTTCAACGCGTCGAAGAGAATCGTGTGACGAATTTGGGTGCGTTTCTCCTCGCGCTGGTTCTGTAGTGCCAAATCTTTGATATTCTGTCTTAATCCGTGGATCTCCCCACACAACAGGTCTGGGTAAGCCTGGAGCCTCTCATCCAATTTCTTTAACTGCTGGGAAATATTCTTGGGTGCCACATCTCTATCGCCCCCCCCTGCTGTTGAAGGGCAAGAACTGAAGTCTGTCCGAAAGATATCTAGTCAGCTTTAAAATTCTGATCTGTTGTCTCGCAATGTTCTCACCAAACTCTTCCTTGATCGTGGTTCTGGTCACGGTCTCCGGTTGCCTCACATTCCGGACCGCGGTGGCTGGAGAGGATTTGGGGAATAGCAGTCTGGTTGGGCTACTAAGCGGAGCCGATGACATTGAGGTGGAGAGTGGAGATGACTGGTCTGCTGGGATTTTGGGTAGTTGCGTTCCAGATCGCTGTTGCTTGTTGCGGCGTCTGCGATGACGCCTCGCCCGCTTAGCGACCGGCGAGGAAAGCCCGTCGCGACGACGACGTTTGCTCTGCCCCGCGGAAGAAGGAGCGAACTCCGAACTTTTCGCCATCTGGGCCAGTGGGGAGGCTGTGCGGTTGCAGAGTAAGATGAGCAGATTAATTTTGATGAAATGTGAAAACTGGGAGGTTTGTTTAGATAGCGAGACACTTACTTATGTCGTGCCTTCCCCACTAGTCCGCATTTGGATTTTGCTCGCTGTTTGGTTCTTCGAGAAGTGAGTGAATGCGACTGAATAAGGTATTGCTAGACGGCTAGCGAAGACCGTTCTCTCGAGCCCCTACCTCTCATTCGGGTGCTCAGCTGTCAGGCAGCTGTGTTTGTGAGTGGAGAAGGTTGTGTCTCTCGCTCCTTCCCTAGTCACAACATACTGGCATAACTGTGATTTCCAGGTCAATGAGAGTCGTCCGATCCCCCTTGTCATGAAATCAAGATGAGATAAACAAAACGCAAAGTTCAAAGACTAGAGTAGAAGACCGTAAAAAATGACGCCTTTCCTCCTGTCGGACAGTCTACTGCTAACTGCCGTGGCTTGCTTTACTTGGCTCCACTTCTACCACAGATACGCACCTCAGGCTATCTACCATTGCCTCGACTGACAACTACCTACTTTTAAAAGAACTTAGCGATCCTCCCGCCACTAAGACCGATCTTTGTGTACAGATATTCCAGAACTACGAGGGACCAGAGAATATGGGATAACGTGTGAGCTGTCCGATCGCCAAGCGATGGGCTAGATTGCTCATCGCAATCTTCTTTACAAATGGAAAACACTTGAAATGAGTCGTCTAATACAAACCCGCATCTTCAGGGTTGGCGCGCCAACGGCGTTAGAGAACGTGTTGATGCTTTGATCAAAGCATGGTGGCCTGTCAGCACAGTTCGCCCACCTGACATCGAAGCACGACAGGGCTATTGTACACGCGGGTTTTAGTGAGTTTCAAGTTCCCTATTGCCATTGATGTTGCTTCAACCCACGCAACCCTGGCACGGCACGGATACGCATAATGACTCCCGATAATCTGCTCTACGACCCTACGACAGGCCGTATTATAGCCCTCCTTGACTACGACTTCGCCGGCATACAAGTTCTTCCGTGCATTTACCGGCAACGGCGACCAGTCTCCTTCGCCTCTTCCGGCTCCGATAGCGTCCGACGGTTATTATGGCCCACGGGTTGATTGGAAACTCGCGTAGGCGAGGGAGGATGAACTGCAAAAGCCGAATGTGAAGCGACCGAGCACGATCCAGGGGATCGACAGAGTTGCCGACGTCGACGAGCTCTTGGGCGCTCTGAAACCTTGAAGACCGACCAATGAGGACTTTGTGAGAATGAATCTAGATGAGGACGAGAGAATGGAGACGAAACGCGATTACGAGAGGCAGGTTATGGGCTTTCGCTACTCTTCTCTTGCACTGTCCATTCCTTTCTGTTTTAGATTCAGGCCGTTGCTTCCTGGAGCACATGGCATTCTAGATCTTGCAGAATCACCTGATGTCAAACAGTAAGGGAGTTGAATTGTGGGGTCCATTACCCGGTATTTACCAGCCTTTCTAGCGGCCGCAAAGGTTCATTCTTCCATCACTAGCTCTCAATCCGATGAAACGTACCTTCTTCAACGGCTTCACGGGGCACCATTTACTCCTTTACCTTATGTTATCACACTTTCAAACCACCCCCGCCCGGGCGTGCATCGGATGTTTTGGCCTTTTGTGGACGTCGCGTCCCGCGCCTCCGCAATCGGTGGGCCGTGCCGGTGCCAACCGAGTTTTTGGCCATCTGCCGAACCTGCATTGCTTAATCGGCGCTGACGCTAATCCCATCCCGTTTTGGGGCCGTTAGTAGCTCCCGTCATCACGGAGTGACGGCCAGACGGTGTGCTCGACGCCCGTTTAAACTTGCCCACCGCCCCATCAGTGTTTCATTCGTTTCTCTACATTTCATTCTCCCATACGATTTGGTTTTTCATGTACTGATTGGTTTGCGTTTTAATATGACCTTGGTTGAAATCCTAGTGGTGCTGGCCATCGCTGCCGTTGTGGCGGGATGTCGTATAGGACTGCTTCAACATCGGACTCACGCTCACCGCGCAAACAATGACAAAAATAACGATGCTAGCGAAAAAGGGAGACTGCTCCAATCTGCTCCAGATCCGTCAGATAAAAAAGCAGCAGCCGAAAAAACATCACCCTCTACGCATGTGGAGATCGAATCAATGCCAGACACCTTCAACTGGGAAACAACCACGCCACTAAAGCTCCGGCCGTTCAAGCCTCGGTATCACATTACCATGGGTAGCCCCCTCCCCTCCCGGTATATTTCGTACCATATTTTAAGCTAAATATGTTTGCAGGTCTGCAGACAGATACCCCCTCAAACCTGATCGTAATAGACCGAAACTACCGGGACCGCGTTTTGTCTCGGCACGATATTCTGGGTAGTGAACCGCGTACCTTTGGTGTTCTCCCCTCCTTCAACGACTCCCCGGTTATTGTCCGCGACGCGGTACATGAGCTGTACACGTACCTGCTCAGAGATTACCTTCCCGCTCGATATCCTAGCATGTTCCACACCACAGAGTCTGTTTTTCATAACACCGTAACCGGCACCCACTACCCCTTAATGAACCACCATGACCTGGACCCCCTGCAGACGTTGAAGGTCATCGGGGAGACGGTGGAAGATGACATGTTTCTCCTCCTCCAACAAGACAACCCCACCCCTGGGAGTGAAGGGGCTGGGGGTGAGGGAGGGGAGCACACAGCAGTGGCCTTCGTATGCTGCCACCCGGCCGGGTTCGACCCCTCCGAGAAACTCGGCAAGTTACTGAAAGATGTCCACGGACCCGTACCGGCTTATGAAAAGATCGGGCCCAGCATGGAGCGCTACTTTGCCAGGCTAGAAGCTGGGAAGCCGGTGAAACGAGTCAACGTACCTCCCCCTCCCTCGCATATCTTTGAGCGTGACGGGCACTGATGAAAAGGGGCAGTGGTCGGTCCAGACACACGGGAGACTGTTCGCACCGACGGGGAATCATGTATATGAGGGGGATGCAGTGCAGGTCGATGAGGATATCAACCCCAACGATGTAAGTCCTTCCTAAAAAGAAAATGGGGAAGGGGGGAAGGGGTTAAATGGGGAAGGGAAAGCTAATATGGAATGGGTAGGCAAATCTTCGAGTGGAGCTACAAACCCTGACCCGGGTACCGGGAAATACGCGGGCGATTCTCTTCAGCTTCAAGACCTATCTCTACCCGCTTACCGACATCAAGACCGAGGGACTGGGACCTCAACTGGCGGATGCGATCGAGGGATTGAAGGAGGGTAATGCACCGGGCATGTGGGTGTACAAAGGTGGTGTGAGATGGGGCAAGGCTGTTTGTGAGTTTTTGAGGTCGTAACTGCATTCATCCTAATTTGTAGTTACATTGCGGGATGGCCCCCAATGGCCTATGATAAGGGCCTTGCTCCCGGGTGTTCCGACTCCGTTCCCACCCGACTCGATTCATCTGGCTGCTTCAGTTTCTACCGGTATCTATACATACGACATGAGCGGCTGAAGTGTGTATTCCGTCGGTGTCGCGGTGTCCGTCATTGTCTCTGGCGGCTGCGTGACCATGGCCGGCACGACGGACGTTACGGTACTGTTCACTAGCGTGTCGACAGTGGTGTATGCGCAGGGTTGGTAGTCCGACAAGTTGCCCCCTGACGTGAACGGGATAATCTCCAAAGTCGCGCCGTTCTTGCACACGCAGTGGTTGCCGACTCCCTCGTGTGGGGCCGCCTCATTGTGACAAAACGGGTCCGTCGTCAATTGCGCGATGGGCACTGTCGTCCATGACGGCCCGGACGCTGTTGACAGGTTTGCGTACGGCGTCGTCACGCACTCTGCGTTTGCTTCGCAGTTGGTAGTAGCAGCGGACCTCAGGCTAGTGCGCGCCGGGCCGGTACTGGTAGTATCATTCTCCCAGAACCGCGGTTCCAACACATGAGATATCCCATCCCGCGTCGCCCGCTCGATGTAGCCATGTCCGTTGATGCATCCTGCCTGAAGTAGCAGGAGGAGAAGTAGGGAAGTTATTGTTGGTTTGGTGTAACCTGCCAATGCCATTTTTTTTACCCAAGCGAAACGAAGATGGCAAAGACTGGGGGAAAATACCAGACAACACACATGGGGCGGGGGAGACGATGAACGGTTATAACCTAAGTCGTGCTGAGTCGTCATAGATAATGACAGGTGCGCAAGATGGAGCAAAAATAGGCTGTCTGCGGCGTTTGACGGATGCGTTCATCGTGTGTTATCAACGACACGCACTTCATTGTCGTACGCTGTACAAGATGCCACATGTTCATCGGCAGATCGGTGGTGGTAAGCCTCGGTGACATCTTCTTTGGTTCCCGTGGGGAATACGCTAGAGATGGGGAATCTGGTGATCTATGAGCGTTACTTGGAGGTTGTGGTGGAGAAGATGCGGGATAGTATGCCTGACATGCTCAGTGGGCATTGGGGCTAATAACCGTTAGATGGGGGCCTGTCATCATTCTTCTGCCAGTCATCTACGTCAGCATATCTCCGTGGTATCTGTGATGCTTAGTGGGCCCGGTCGCCGTTTGAACCTAAACTCGAAGTGAATATATCCTCACCCAGTAGCGGCCCCACTCAAGAGCTTGTTTCTGCCAGTGAACGGGCATATAGGTTCCATTATCACACCTCAACTTCCAACGGGTCAGCAAGCTCTGTGAGGGAGTTGGTGCAGCGGCACTACCCCTCGCACCTTGCTCAGATACTCCCCCGCACGCTCAAGGAAGAGAGATCTAGGGTTCAAGTGCGGTCTGGGGCAAAGAAATATGTCGGATCGCTGATTGTACTCCCCCAACAAGGAGACAAACGGGTCGGATCTGGGCGCAGTAGCCTCTATACCCGCTCATCCTCATCAGAGGATGGGGAAATAAGAGGGCTGGGCCGCAACAGAGGGAGCCAGACTTCCTTTTTTTCTTTGTTATGTAAGGTACGAATAGGTATTTGTGCGGTGTGTGTCGTGATATGATGGTATGCTGATGGTGTTGTGGTTGGAGTTTGAGTTCGAATCTAACAGCGACCGATGATTCTTCTCCCCCCCCCCCCTTTTCTCCCTTTTTGTTTCAACGCAGGCAAGCCTACCCGGATGTGACGGCGACTGCTATAATCCTCTTAATGACAGTGGAATTCCGTCTACGTACACTTCTCGCGCAGTTACTTAGTAACCTACCACGTTTCGAAAAATTGTTACAAATCTTTTCACAACTGGATGGTAAAAAGCAGCTCGAGGTTACGAGAGGAGGGCTACCTTAGGCGTAATTAATGAATGGGGAACATTCCCGTGATGTTGCGTAGTTGATATATTAATAACGAAATCAGGCCCCCTCTCAATATTAAGTGCCTACTCTCATTCGAAACTAAAGTTAAAGCGACTCGATGCATAAAATACTTGGGCTACATAACAAATATTTCGCAGCACTTCAGTAGGATCATAAACTCTATATAAGAATCCATCACGAGGTTGTGTCCCGCTTCACCGGCAAAAGCCGCTCCTGTCAAGGATCGTCTTTCGGCTTAAGTGCCAACAGCTCAAACTTCAAAGGAACCTCGCTTCAACGAGATCATTTCTGCAAGGTAGCAACTCATCGCTCAGAAACCCTTGTCTGACTAATGCGCGGTATTACTGGGCATTTGAGATCGTTGCGTAGTCCGCACCAGAATTGAAGAGAGTAACAAAATTTCAGAACTTCGATTTCTCAATCGTGTCTGGGTGCTGAGAGTTAATTGCAGCCAGACCACCTGCCAAAATGTCCACTCCTGCCGCCGCCGCCGCCGTAACCGTCTTTAGACTCTGCTTCAACGTTCCCGAATCACACCTCGCAGCGGTCAAGAGCGCCATATTCGCTGCTGGCGCCGGCCGCTACCCTAAGAGCAACTACACCGAGTGTTGCTGGTCCACGATGGGTACGGGGCAGTTTCGGCCGGGCGACGCCGCGAATCCGCACATCGGAACCGTGGGTGAGCTGGAATATGTACCGGAGGTCAGGGTTGAAACACCGTGCGTTGGCGAAGAAGTTGCTAGGAAGGCAGTCGCTGCGTTAAGGGCGTACGTTCGGTCTCGCCTGCAATCAAAGTGCGGGTTGCGCGTAGGAGAATAAGCTGACAACCCCCCAGTGCACATCCATATGAAGAGCCTTCGTACCAAGTGTACAAGGTGGAGAACTTCTGAATTACTATACGCAACGCTACCCCGGATTATATTTTATCCTCTCAAGGTTGTCATCTCTCTCAAGACGACAGGAATGCCTATGTGTTAATCATGATGCAATATTCGTACTTCAACAATAACGGGCCAGTTTACAGAGCCTTGAGAAACCTCACTCAACTTCCCTTGAGCTTAAATGAAGCTATTGGCTTGGATGATATCGCACCATCATGATGTAACTCGATCGCTTACGAAGCAGTTGATGTGTCAGAGAATCGGAACTGAATTGTTCTTGGCTTCTTCACGAACTGCAGTGCTACTTCAAGAGAAGCGTTCTGAACTCCTGCTGCTTGCCGATTCGTCTGTCCGAACACATTTGTAAATTGTAATATCGCCAAGCGAGTGGCTTCTTGAGCGTGATCCTCGTAAGCGTACACATGTAGTCTCTACAGCCTACAGCATTCATATTATTACACCCATTCAACAAGATCACTGAACTCGGACTGGAAGCTTCACCGGGATACAAAAAAGCCACGATAACATCGGTTTGTGGCGGCGTTTGAGGTGAGGGACACAGCTGTGGGGCTCACATTGGACTTCTTGTCCAGATCGGGCAAAGCATGCATTGAAGGTTGCAAGGCATCGCCTTACTCCAGTACTGCAGCAGTCAGCACCACGAACCCAGATGCAGTCACCGAAGTCAACCGGGCGCCAGGCTTCGCTAGGAGGCGCAGTAGAACACGACAGCTCTTCCATTCCTGAAATGGAAGGTCGACGATAAGCGTCACTCAGGCTGAGCGTCACTGGCGTACCGGGTGGGGTCAAGCGCGCTAGTTCAACTTGGCAGACTGCTCCACTGACCATCAGCACTCTGACTGTCTGACAGCACCTTCACGAACCAGACGCACCTCACAGCTCACACCGCGATATGTCGGAAGTTGCGCCTATGCAGCATGTTTCACTTTAAGTGTTAAGTTGTACAATCTGATTCAGGGAAGAATTTCCCGCCTCTAGGGAATGGAGTTCAGCCCGAACAGCACAAAGCTACGGTGGCCGATGCCCTGCTTCACACCCACTCGTCGGCTTCCCGAACCGGGGGTCCCCTTATCACGGCAAGGCTTTACACCGGCCTGACGCATCGGCATGTCTTACTACCCAGCAATCTTTACGTGTTCCAATCCTGAAGCGAGACGTGTAGCTACTAGCTCTGACTGTCCGCTAATTACCGACCGAATTGTCGGGCATCTACCGCTTACTTTCAGCGAGACCAGAATTAACTAATGGCAGATCATCTGCAGCCATCAGCCAGCCAAGTCGCTTAGATAGCCAGAATAAGTAGATTACGGGACCACTAATCTAAATCGGTTCCAGAAATCTTGGCAACGCCGATTGACGGGTCTCGGAAAAAGCAAACCACCGCCTCGTGTGAGATTGCAACAGGACTGGAAATGTGGAGAAGGAACTTGGCATCACTAGCGCTAAATTAGTTAATTCTGGTCTCGCTGAAAGTAAGCGGTACATTGAGCAGGCCGTCTCACGCGAGGCCGGGGAGTTGCACAGGATCTTCGGTCAGCTTGCCATTGGATAACCAGCCTTACGCAATCGGCTTATGATGCAGATGAGAACCGATAATCATCGCCTGGATCGGACTCCGGGATTGTCGCCAGCAAGACGCGCGGGGCGCTTGTTCGTGTGTGGGTTACGACCAGGGTTCGCAATCAATTCCACGGCAAGGCTCAGTGTGTTGATTACAGGGATGGCACGCTCCCATTCATGAGCCGTGCGCTCGCTTAACTTCCCTAAAACGGTATGGTCGGCCACTACGGGTGTCAGTGGGTGGATTGGTTGCGCAGCCTGGTTACGACCCTGCACCTCACCGTTCACATGCTACGCCCTGAGCTCTCGCACATCTAGAGCTGTCGATAAGAGCTCCTCCTGCAGGTCTCGGAGCGAACCTTGTCCCTTTTTAGAAAACGAGTTGCAACAATGAGCTGCACAAGCAAGGACGCACAAGGGATCCGGTGGCTACGCCGAGAGCTGTGAGCCCTGTCGATCCGGAGCTCCTGGGACATAAAGAGGGCGTCTTCGGGGACCGTAGGTCCCAAAAAGTGGAGCCGGCAGAATGACAAAAATCATTTTCCAAGTACCTTTTTGTACCCAAAGATCCACTTTCCAATGCAGCCAACATCGCCAACGCTCTACACAAAACGACCACAACCTGAAGCAATTCACAACGCAATATACAGGCAACAGTAGTAGAAGGCGCCCGCGGGCCAATTCGTCCATTTCTGCAATAAAAGCAATTTTCAGTCACGTGAAAATCACGTGCAGCAGATCTATCTATATACAGTACACACACATACAGTGACTGACAATGCAGGGCGCAGAGAAAAGTGGGATTTTTGGGTACAAAAAGGTACTTTTTCCATGGCTGGGTGCATTGGGCGGTGAGGGAGATTTTTGAGGGGTTAGGGTTTTGTATGGGAGCCTACGGACCCATTAGACGGTTCCTACGGTCCCCCGAGACGCCCTCGGACATAAAACCTGACGATATCCCAGGACTATGGTCCTTGGGGAGCTTCAGTCCAACGATGGCCACTGCGAGCTGTCTCGTCTAGAACCCGGGCAGTCCTCCTCGACAAATACCAGGAGCCATGGGTCTCCTTGAGAGCATTAGCCCACGGGCAATTGTCGCGTCTATTCTTCTTTTGACATGCCTCGTTCACGATGTTTGTGCTCGACCAAGCCCCGAGCCCAGGTCGGCGTGGGTGCGGAAGGGCCCTGGGAGAAAGAAGATGGCAGACCATATCAAGCGCGCCGTTGAAGGGAAACGACCACGTTCGACCGAGCCTTCATGCGTCGAAACCCTGGCGACCAACATCGCCGCACCAAAGACAAATATCTGGGGCGAGCTGTCACATGTCGAGGCTGCCGCTGTCGTCCAATGGCTGTTTGCGCAACCTGAGCTCAACCTCACGGTGACCGACAAGGCTACGGCATGGGATAACACTATGTGAGTGACCACCTTATTTTTAGTCACATGCCGTCTTCCGGTCCATGCATCATTGCTAACCCGTCGACAGCCTTCTGGTTGAGTCGATGCGGCCGAACAAGACCGACGCGCTACCGTATCTTGACGGCAATGCGACAGCGCCGACCAAGTACGCGCACGTCGTGCTAGACCACCGGGCAACCGAGAGCCCCTACTACGCAGATATTCTGGTCGGCCCCCTTCCCGTCGATAGCACGACCACAAAATGGGAGCCGCTCACCTTCCCGTACACCAAGAAGAGCGGGGGCAAAGTGCGCAACCTGGACGCGGATGATGTTGCGCTCTACCGCGAATGGCTCTTGGTGATTGGCGCGTCCGTTGCAGACATCACGCGAGACTTGTGGAACGGCACCGCCATGGGACTCGCCAACGACACACTCGAAATCTGGGGCATCGATCCTCTGTGGCAGGACAATGGTCGGATCATACGGTGGGATACCTTTTGGAACTTGCCCACCGACAACTTTGGCGCCGAGACGCTGCTGCCGCTCGGTCTGTACTTCATGTCCGACGTCACGGGACGAGACCCCAGCAAGTGGAAGCTCGAGGGCTGGCTCTACAACAACATCTTTTACGAGACCACCGAAGAGTTTCGGGCAGCGTACTGGAGTCCCGGTTTCGTGAAGAACGGCGCCAACGTCGAAGGAGACTGGGCACGAACCGACCAGCAAGGCGCCGTCCCGCCCCTGGACACGGCCTATCCCCCGACACAGATCACCCCCGCCGGTACCCGGTTTTCGGTTGACATGCAGCAGAAGTACGTCGAGTGGATGGACTTTACCTTTTACATTGGCTTCACCCGGGATACCGGAATGGCTTTGTTCGACATCCGGTACAAGGGCGAGAGGCTGATTTACGAACTTGGCCTGCAAGAGGCACTTGCGCATTATGCAGGCAACGACCCGATGCAATCAGGGACTGCGTATCTCGACACCTTCTACGGGTTCGGACCGTATGCGTTCGAGCTAGTTCCTGGGTATGACTGCCCGGCGTATGCAACGTACCTCAACACGTCCTTTTACGTGGCCGAAACCACGCACACGCATATCAGCAGCATCTGCCTCTTCGAGTTTGCCGCCGATTTCCCCATGCAGCGACACAGCACGAGCAAGTACGTTTCTGTGACCAAGAACACCCACTTCACCGTGCGGTCGGTGTCGACGGTGGGAAATTACGATTACATGTTCAGCTACACCTTTTTCATGGACGGGTCTATTGCCGTGGAGGTGCGGGCTTCTGGCTACATCCAGTCTGCCTACTTTGCCCACAACGAGGACTACGGTTTCCAGATCCACGATTTTCTGTCTGGCAGCATGCACGACCACGTGCTGAACTACAAGGTGGACTTTGACATCCTGGGCACTGCAAACTCTGTGCAGCTGATGACCAACGTACCTGTCTCTAAGCGATACCCCTGGTCGAAGGGACGCAACCGCAGCACGATGGCCCTGAAGCGCAGCTTCGTAGAGAGTGAAGCCGACGGCCGGTTCAACTGGGACGGAAACGCAGTCACTCAGGTTCTCGTCGTCAACGAGGATGAAAAGAACAAGTACGGTGAATATAGGGGTTACCGGGTCTTACCGTACACAGGCACGGCACACCTGACGGTCAAGCACAGCAGCAACCTGGCGAATGCTGCGCACTGGGCGGAGTACGACATTCAGGTGACGCGACAGAAGGATACAGAGCCGAGGAGCGCACACCCCTACAACAGCCAGGACGTAAATGACCCACCGATAAATTTCGCAAAATTCTTCGACGGGGAGTCCCTGAGGAAGGAGGATCTGGTAATGTGGCTGAACCTGGGCATGCACCACGTCCCGCACACCGGGGACCTGCCGAATACCGTCATGACGACGGCGCACTCGGGCATCCAGTTCATGCCGAGCAATTATTTCAGCATGGACCAGAGCCGGCAGACGGTCAACATGGTCAGGATCGATTACGGTAATGGGACCACAAGTAACGTCGCCACGTTTGGGCAGAAGCAGGGGAACTGTAGCCTGGACTTCGAACCGGTTGAGCCAGACCTCTATGGATACACGGGTGACGTGGTCATCAGGAAGTTCCCGTTTGATCCGAATGATCCGTATTATGAGACGGATTCGATCGCTTAGGGACGGCAAGTGGGAGACAGAACAAACGGGCGGACTGCAAACGCCTGAACACCTTGGCTGCTTAACCGGAACCACCTAAGGTAAGGAGGACCATCGCGCGTGTCTTTGGGCACGCAAGTCGGGGAGGATGCGACTAACAAGATAAAGACTTCATTGATGTACCTTCCGTATTAAATACAAGGCGATGAATATGATACTGGAAGAACAAGCAAAGTACGAGGAACGGTTGTATATTGACTGCAAATGGCCAGCCAGCCATATTCATTTGCCCAGGAAATCTAAGTCTAGGGCAATGTCTTTAGGTCCTGCCCCGCGGCCTCGTCCGTCCCGCGGGCCGGCGCCGGTTTGAAGGTTTGCCGCTCCTAACAAAAGCTTGTCGTTAAATTAGACCTTTGTCCCTCGCGCGCGTTGGCCGCAAAAAAAAAAGAGAGATCTTGAGCCACAGTTTCCCCGTTCGTTACTGGGAGGCAGGCAGTTGATGATGGCCGCCGCCCCCCCTTCGTCCGTCTCCAGACTCGGCCGCAGCGCGCCAGATTTCAGAGGAGAAGCGAGCTGTACACTTTTCGTCTCCCCCGTATCATTTGAAGACACGGCGGACTTCCGAAAGTGAGTGACTGAGTGGAGGTCCGTTGTGCTCAGCCCCGTGGTGTGTCTGCGGATGTCCTGCAGTTGGGATAACGCTCTAACACGAGAACGCAAGTTCTGGGGCCCAAGAAGCAACCAGAATGTATAATTAAAACAAAGGTACCTACTGGGCCGTCTGAATCAGACGGCGAGTAGTAGAGAGAGGTAGGTAAAACAAAACGAGTCGCAAGGTCACAAATGCCCAATATCCAAGATCCAATGAGACGGGAACCAAGAACCGCTAGCCTTCTTCATTGCAATATGGAGCGTGGAAGGCCCTACTTATAGTCGTGTGGCCGGTAACTAGGTACAGTTGCGAAACTACGTAAGACGGTAAAATAAGGGGAGGGTAAATGCTCACTCCCCGAGTCAGTAATATCCGCCGTGAAGAAAACTTTCTGGGTACTGGTCCCAGTCCCCTGCCTCGCCGGGTAAGTTTACTCATCCATCTTGGTTGAATGCAAACTCGTCACCCTCGTCAAATATCTGTCTGTTCTGAGAGCATATATCGTTAAACGTTCGGGAGAAAACTCTTCCCTGAGTCGTGCCCTCTGCAGGGCACTGCGTGTAGTGCGCAGCGCTAAAAGCGATGATGTGCACGGGTTGCATTGCTTCAAGCTGTGCCAGCCGAAAAGCGTGGTCTCGTAGCCACGAGAAGACCGCATCATCCGTGTCGACCTGGTAATGATGGAGATCGTGGATGTTATGGTGCCTGAACGCGTCGAGTAGGGAAGTGCTAGAGGGTTTCTGCGGCGCCGCCCATCAGACTCTGCTCCACGTCCTTCTTGACATCCTTGCCGTCCTCTCCGTCATTCAGATTTGCCAGCAAATTCGTCATGAGCAGTCGCTTGTGGGCGGTGTCCCGCAGTTTCAGGCTGATGATCTCGCCCCGTCGCAAATCGCCCCGTCGCAAATATTCCGCCAGTGCCTCTCCCGGTTTGCGCTTGAAATGCGTGATCTCGCTGATTAGGTTATCGTTCGTCACGTCATCCTCCTCTGGCGGGAAACGCTTGAAAAATGCCTCCTTGATGGTTTCCTAATGTCGCTTGGATTCCCGATCCAGCTCAGTCTGCTACCAAACCTGCGCCTCTTTACCAAGTCCATTGATGAAACGAGTTTTGAGTGCCCTTTTGCGTCCGGCCTGGTTAACGATTCCCGACAAGTTAAGATTTGCCTCCAGGCTGTCGACATAAAAATCACTCTCCTCGTGAATCCCGCCCTGAAACTTGCGCCAGTCTAATCCCGCTGCCATGTTGACTCGAGGTTGCAAAATTTGCGTCTGGGTCGATGTTACTGAGGTTGACGCCTGTGAAGAAGATGTACTTACTGCCGTCCTCGCCGACACCGATCTTGTCGACGCCACAGGTTCCAACCAGGCAGCAGCGACGAGGACAACATGAAGGACAGTGACGATGGCGGCCTGCTCCATAGAGATCAATCAAGTCAGTATGAGGTCTCTTGGAGACCATCCCTGTGCAAACTGTAACAAGCAAAGCATAAAGACAAGCCCAATGGCTCCCCGCACCGCAGAACGTCAGAAACAGAAAACATGAAAAGAAATACCAACATCCGCTCCGTCCTCTTCCAAAAACAAAAATTTTCACCACGTCCATCCCCGCTCAATCCCCCCTCTCTTCCCACTCCCTCGTCGTCCTCATTCTTTCCGGTCGCCATCTCTCGGCTAATTACCCGCGCAGCGAGCGCAGGGACCATGTGCGACATCCAGCTGCTGCTGTTGCTCCCGTTGCTCCCGTTCATCGTGTTCTCTCATGGAGACCCGAACCTGGCGGGGCAGCTCGAGAACATGGTCAACGCGATCCGAACGTTTATGCGTCCGCACCAGGGCCCGCTCTCCGTCGAGCTCAGTCATGGCAACCCCGAGCTGGCTGGTCAGCTAGAGCACATGGTGAACGCCATCACGAGCTTTATGGGCTTCAAGCAGGGTAACTCGTTATCCTCGGAACTGGTAGCGGGGGGTGCGCGGGTCTCCGGCTTTGTGACGAAGGCGCAGCGTCAGCTGCGCCGAGAGCTGTTGAAGCATGTGCAGGACGCCCTCGGCATGGCGCCACAGGACAACAGCGCCATGTCGATGGCGCTGCATCGCATTCTGACCCTGCTGTCCTTCGACATGCGCAATTACAGCCTCTTCTTCGACAGGACCGTCTACAAGAGGGACCCCTTGGCGAAGCTGTCGCCACAACAGATTGCCAACCTGCACCAGGTGAGGGTGCATGCCGCGCGCCCGGGCCGCCCAGCCCGCGTAGCCCCAGCAGCAAGGAAGGCAGTTGTCGCGCCCAGGACCCGCCTCGGCAGCGCCGACGTTCGCCGCCTGGCCTCGTTTGATAAATACGGCGGCATCTTCTGGCAATACGTCCTGACCTCCCCGCCCGGGGTACGTGCCTGTCGACGAGCCCGTGCATATGCTGAGTCAGGCCCTGGCCGCATCTCCCACCTTGTTGGAGACCATCGACCGCGTCGTGCGCTCCAACCTCAATGCCCCCCGCGGCAACGGAAGGGTTTTGGTATTAATCGACTCTCCTTACGAACAATCGTAAGTTCCCCCCCCTCCCCCCCATCCATCTCCTCCCGAATGCCTGACCCCCTTGTCCCTCTTCGACGCCATTAGCCTCCTCGTCCTCGTCGCCCTCCTAACCCTCGTTACCCTCTCTCACTGCCCTCACCTCCCCACCAACGGATAGCTTGTGAAGGCCATCCGTGATATCCTTGATCCTTTGCTTATCATACCGATTCTGCTCCTTGCCGTCGGTTCTCTGTACGGGGACCGGTGATCTCATCCATCTGTCTGGGTCTCCGGATGGTATTGAACGCACGACTAGCGAGTGGCTTCAAGCTACTTCGATAATAAACCGAAATCTCGACGGTATCCGTAAACTAGCAGTACAAGCTAATCGAGCAGAATTAGATCTTTGCCCTTGGCGAGTTAAAACATGACTGATAATTACCGACGAGAAGAGCGAAAAGTCTGCGGTAGCTGGGATGCCTTGGTTTCGCGGGGTGTGTGGTGCGACCGAGCGGCGACGCGAATGAGATGCTTCTTGAGTCTCTGAACTGATACAGAAAAGGGTTGAAAAAGAAAGACCGTGAAGGCCGGTATGTGAGACGTAGACCTGTTAAGTAAAAACAAGTGTGGAAGGAAAGGTGTAAGCGGAAGTGGAAAGGGTCTCAACGTCAAAGTAGATAAAAAAGCAAAGGCTGCAACGATAGCCACATAGAGTGATAAGCGTTGTGGGGTCAGGTAGGTAAAGATCTGTATTGTTCGAAGGTTTAAGCTACACTACTTGGAGGGGTATTTGGTTCTCTTTATGCTTGGAGCCGTAGATCCCATAGGCTTCCATGTGGCCGATCGTTGACGTAACTGAGGTATGCTTATTAACGTATACACTAAAGCCAACACGTAATATATAACGTCATAACCTTATCATGATTACATGTACGTAATATACATGATCCTTTTAACCGTGAAAAAGTGCAATTTTTATGTCCCGAGCCTCCGTGGCCAGTCAGCCTTCTTGCTGTCAAAATTGGGGCATTTGAGTAGGTACTTACAATTACCTAACACGGGTGGGCTGAAGCGTATGAGAACTAAAGCAAGCCATTCACTTACGGCCAGCCAACACTTCTAAAGCCGCAGCTCTTCAACTATTTACTCTTTTATCATTCAACGTTGTAACGGAAGTGGTAATATGGCGGAAGAGCCGCATTTTGGGCCTTTGGCCGTCTATTTTCCGCCCATTATCAGCACTGTGTGAGTGTCAGCCAGCTAGGATAAATTTTCGCCCTGTATCATTCCAATGACAGCATCTTGCACACCATTGCCTCTGCTCCCCATCTTGCTACGTAGTGTATTCTGTGTATCCTTGTTATTACCTACAGCGCTATTACATCTTGCCACCTCACACAACTATAAGAGCAGATTTCTAGCAGAGCCACAGAGCATAGGAACACAAGAAATTCAATCAGTTCAATAACTATAATTTACCCGCCTCGACTACCTTTATTGCCGTAATCACTTAAGCCGTAAGAAGTAAACGCGCGGTAAATGATTTATGGAATCGGTGTGTGCTCGAGACTCCACGGCCTTTCACGATGATTGCCACACTCGGCCCAGCCTTGGTTGGGCGCGGCGCATATGCGGGGGGGGGACGGGCTTGAAAGAGATGGCCGATTCAAGTTTGACATTCTGGAGAAACCTCTAGAAGGAAGCGCACTCTATACCCCTATTTGTGCGCGCGAAAAAAAGAAAACATTCGGTACGTACCTTGTACCTTACTATTGTCGTAAATCACCTGCTGCTACCTGAATCATTATCCCCATCAACATTGCACACAACAATTTTCACCCGGGCCTTTGTGTCTCGTTGCCTCCCGTCAGCATAAGGTACAGGCTTTCAGTGAGCGGGCTCTATGGCGTATTGCACGAGGTGTCCAACAGGCTCCGTCACGCTCTCTTCCAGATTCGTGGCGACAGCATCGGTCATGCCCTCTTTCTCGGTCATGGACTTGTGGCACCAGTTGGCGAAGGCGCCACTCCTGGTCCGCCACTCGTCGTCCCCGAGGACCGAGAGGGCCTCCATCTGGTTGATGGCTTCGGTGATGTAGCGCTCCGAGATTTAGACGCGAGTGATGTCTTTGATTGCGCAGAAACTAGCCTGGATGCGATAGGAGCTGTCGCGAATGTTCTGGTGGGGGGTGGTTTTTTCAAGTCGGTGTCTGGTAGTGATCGTTTCTCCTATTTTGCAACACACCCGCTGAGGTAAATACTCACCGTCTTAGCTCTCTCGTTCAGACGACATCCGTAATCGTGCCGGCACGGTTGGGCCGGATGCCCTTATTTATGGGCCGGATGAACTCCTTCTTAACGTCCTTTTCCACCGTGATGTGGACATCGTTTAGGATAGTCTGGAAGAAAACATCGAGGTCGTGGACCTGTCTCTTAAGCTCGCCCAGCTGCTCGGCCGACTGGCGCAGGATACCCACGATGTCCGACTTATGATTGTTTGTTTAGCAAGTGTTAAAAACTGTGGCTCCGACTGTTGCCAGCCGAAGCGTATACCTAGTATATATACCAGATTTCACCAGCAAGCAGTAAATACATGTAAGCAGTGGAGAACTTTAAAGGACTTCCACTTACGAGCTTTATCTTCTCGCTGGCGAGACGGTTGAATTGAGACCTCGTCTTTTCCAGGCTCGCCTTTGCGCTGGCCAGCCGGTCCCTGTTGTTGCGCTTCAAGTCGGCAGTGTTTTTCCTGATCTTGTTGCGAAGACCCTCCTCAAACTTCCTTGCATCGGCGAGGGCACGCTCGGCATCCTTGCGCTCATCATCGCGCTGCTTCCTGGCCTGCTCGATGCGTTGGGCCCTCCGGAGCTCCACGTCTCGGACGTAGGCGTGCCTCGCGGCGAATTCCTCGCTGCTCTCGCCGATGATCTTTTTGCCGAGCCTTCCCAGAAATCCTTTTTCTGCCTCGGTGTTAGTTTACGGGGGAATCCGGCGCCAGGCTGCGTCCAACATACTTCTCTCCTCAATGGGAATATCCTTCTCTGCACGAGCCATTTCTTCCTCGAGAGACGGTTCGTGGACTGGAGGTAGATTTGCCAGCTTCTCGGTCAGAGTTTCGGCTTCTACGACTCTGCTCTTAGCAGCTTCGAGTTGTGCTTCACGCCCTTGCCGTAGGACCCAAGGACACAGAGCTGAACCCGGCCAAGATGCCCGAGACGGAAAGCGTCGTATCTGCTTGCGCCGGCCTGGTGACGGTGGATAAAAGCAGCGACATCGTCCGACTCGTCCACCCCACGGCCCAAGAGTACTTCAGCCAGAGGCTCGACACGTGGTTCCCGGATGCGCGGGCCCACATGGCGACGGCCTGCGTCAGCTATCTCTCCTTTAGCGCCTTCGCGTCGGGGTTCTGCAAGACGGACGCCGAGTTCGAGGCCCGGCTTCAGTCACACCCCTTTTACCGCCACGCCGCGCAGAACTGGGGATACCATGCTTGCGAGGCCAACACCTTGGGCGACGAGGTCGGTCTCTTTCTCCAGAACGAGGCCAGGACCGAGGCTGCGGGCCAAGCGCTGCTGGCCAGCAACCGGTATTTCCCACGGCCAGATTACAGCCAGGACGTCCCGAGCCGCATGACCGGGCTGCACCTAGCCGCGTGCTTCGGGGCGGGGAACCTTGTCCAGGACCTCCTGAGTCGGCTCTCGAGCAGCGCCGACTTGCGGGACAGCCACGACCGCACCCCGTTGTCCTGGGCTAATATCGCATTCGGCCGCGAAGACGTCGCGGAACTGCTCCTGCGCTCGGGGAAGGTCGACCCCGAGTGTAAAGACTACAACACCGGTGGTCGCACACCGCTGTCGTCGGCCGCCGAGAACGGCCTCGTGTCCGTGGTCGAGCTCTTGTTAAGGGACCGGAGGGTGAACCCCAACTCCAAAGACAAAGCCGGCCGCACACCCCTATATTGGGCCGTGAGCAACGGCCACAAGGAGGTGGTCAAGTCGATCTTGTCCTGTCCCCGGATGGAGGGGGGGGATGTCATGCCGCGCTGCTCTCGGCCATAGGACACGGCGACGAGGAACAGGCCATCTTGGACGTCGTCAAGACCACCACCCCGCGGTGGAACGCCGAGGAACGCCGACGGCGCTCCGAAGGCTCTCTGCTGGGCCGCCGAGAACGGCAGATGCTCCATCTTCACGCTGCTGCTGACGTCCGACGGCGGGGCCGATGTCAACTGCCGCGACGACAAGGGCACGACGCCCCCTCATGAAGGCCGTCATACACAGCCACCGAGAACTGGTCACGTCGATGCTGACATCAGCCGGGGCCGACCCGAGTCTGGCGGATAACGACGGCCGAACGGCGCTGTCCTTGGCCGCCGAGCACGGCCAGGACGCCCTCTTCGACATCTTGCTCGCTTCCGGAAAAAAAGGTCGAGGTCGATTCCAGGGACAACTTTGGACGGACCCCGCTGTCCAAGGCGTCAGAATACGGCCACCAGGCCATCGCCAGGCGCTTGCTGAATTCGGGGCGGGTCGAGGTCGACGCAAAGGACAAGTACTACGAGCAGACGCCCCTCTTCTGGGCTGCCAGAAAGGGCCACGACGCCGTCGTCGAGCTGCTCCTCGCCACGGGAAAGGTCGATGTCAATTCGCGCAGCGTGCCGAGGCCGACAGGAACTATCACGCTGCTACCGTCGAGTTGTTGAGGCGCTTTGATGCCACCACCATCACTGCTCTCGCGATCGGCGGCTTGTTGGTGGACGTGGAAGACTTGGACAGCGGCTCGGAGGGCACGGTTGATTGGGATTGACAGGTCAACCTTACTCGGAAAGGCTACAGGGGCAGTTTACGTAAGGTATTACGTCACGCAAGCCTAAGTACCTAAACAAACGACTGAAATATTAAAGGGTAGGCGCAGTCTAAATTAAGGCTAGCTAAAGGGCAAAATAGCCTGTTGTAAAGTACCTGTACGTACAGAAAGTGACCTATTCTTCGCCTTGCGCGTGATGAAATTATGTAGGGTTGGGGTTGCGTGCCGCCCCTCCAGTACAAAGAAAAAGAAAAAATTCCGACAATACTCCGACACAGCACACGTACTCATACACCTCTCAACCGACCCTCTTAAAACTGTGGGGCAAATGATATACCCCAGTCCTCATCGTACTCCGCTTCGGCTGCCGTCCGCGGGGTGGGGGGCGGCGCATACCCCATAAACGGATCATGCGCCTCATATGTCGCCGGGGGTGGTGCTCTCAGCTCCACCCTGCCTGTCGTGTACAAATTTGGATCTGTAGCGGGCACGGGGGGCCCGTCGCCAAAGGTAGGTAGATTCAACAGCGAATTCTGAAGACGGTTGCTGCTGTCCTCTTCGTCGCCAGGTACCGTACTATAATAGTGCTGGCATTGCTGGAATTGCTGGAGTGGGGGTTGTGCGTGTTGAATTGGCCCGTCAATACCATTACCGCTACCGGTTGTTAGATAATGCTGGTACAGTTGCTGGTATGGTTGCTGCTGGTATGGTTGCTGCTGGTATGGCTGCTGCTCGTATGGCTGCTGCTGGTATGGAACCGGCAACTGGGCTGGCATGGGATGGTCTGACTGTAGCTGATACTGCTGATACTGCTGTTGTTGCTGGTATCCCTGCTGTTCGTATGGCTGCTCATGATATGACTGGTGGGGGTGGTAATATGGCGCTGGTTCTTGACCTACAAATGGGTTGGCTACAGGTAGCTGCTGCTGATACTGGTACTGCGCCTGGTGTAGATGTGGCTGCTGGTACAACTGCTGGTGGTGGTAGTACTGTCCCAACTCTTCACTACCATGCCCGCTACCAGTCACCGTACTATAGTGATGGGGCATCCATTGATCACCGCTCTCACTCCCTGTTCCCTGCTGGATCTGCTGAGGCTGGTATTCCATTGGTCCTTGAGCGGGCACGGGGTTGACTGGCTGCAGCTGATACTGCTGGTAATGCTGCTGTTGCTGCCAGGGGGATTCCTGCTGTTGCTGGTACTGCTGTTGCTGCCAGTGCGATTGCTGGTACTGCTGCGGTTGCTGCCAGTGCGATCCCTGCTGCTGGTGTTGGCCCAGCTCGCCACCATCATACCCACCACCAGTCACCGTACTATAGTGCTGGACGCCCTGCTGGAATTGCTGGGGTTGTGCGTGCTGCAGCTGCTCTTGGCTACCGTCATCGCTGGCAATATCCGGTAACTGCGCGTACTGCTGTTCGTGATATTGTAGGTATTGCTGTAGTTGTGCCAACTCTTGAGCGCTCAGAGGGTTTCGCTGCCTCTGGTACCATTGCCACTGCACTTGGTATGGTACCGGCTCTGGAGCGCGCACCACTGGATGGGCTAGCTGCTGGTACGGCGCTTCGTTTTGCTGGTAGTGCCACTGGTGCTGCTGCTGTGAAGGGGTGTTCTTGACAGGCTGCTGCTGCTTCTTCTGATGCTGATGCCTCTGCTGATGATACCGGCGCTTCTGCTGGTACCTGCGCTGCTGCTGGAAAGCTTTCTTCTTCACAGGCTTAGGCGCCTGTTGCTGCCTCATTGCATCGCAGGACGGGAGGGCCGGTAACGCCAGATGTGTGGCAGGGGCGGGCAGCACATCGGTGTTTGTATTCGGTGCCTGACAAGTGTCAGGCACAAACGACTGTTGTCGGGCTTGTTCGCGTTCGCGAGCAAGGGCACTTTGATGTTGTATCTGCCGCTGAAACGCGGCATCGGCGTCCATTCTCTGTTGGGCGTACTGTCGGCGGGGATGGGGCGGTGGCGGAGGAGGGAGCATGCGTCCTCTCTGCTGCTGCTGTGCTTGCTCGTCGGCCTTCTCCCTATTCTCTTGCGCGCGGTCCATCTTCGTGTCCAGGGCGAATCGTCCAACGATCGTACGACAAGAGCGACTACACGGAAGAATATGTTAGCAGTTGTCAATATACATTGCGGATTCAGAGGACTTGTGCTTTAGTGATAAAGACTCAGGTACAGATAGGTGATGGGCAATCAATACGGAGGGGACAAGAAAAAGACCATGGTTCAGCTGTTCCCAACATCAGCCCCAGGACCCAGTATACGGCCGGTGATGAAATCACCGAGGAACAAGCCAAACACTTGATTCAAACTATTCCCCAGCCACCGTATTGGGACCCCGGCGAGGCAAGTCGACGAGGCTGGACTATTTGTGCAGCCGAGCGGACGCCAGAAGCAACCGACGGAGATTCCTCTGAACTGGTCCAGACCGCCGGTAAAGTCAGGGCGCTGCAGCACAAGTGGAATGCCGAAAGCAGCGATGACAACTTCTTCGCCAATTCCGGGGCCATGAGAGCGGTCGCCATGACGCCAGATGCAAAATAGGGTTACAAATGTCCCCCACCCGCCTGAGATGCTCTTGATGTGACGCATGGGTTGGCCACCAGCTCGCGACCAGCGTTGACAGCAGACTGGTAGTCAAATTGTGCTGACAAACAAGGAACCGCTGTCTCCCAGGCTCAGGCACCTGAAAGGCAACCAGTTGCGCAAAGGCAACGGCTCAGACATCCGCGAAGCCAGCAAAGCGTCAAACATCTTGTACAAGAGCGCGGAAGACTCGTTGAGCTCCCGTTCCTCGTCCAGCCAACCCAACCTCGCCCATATGGGCAGCAGTACCAGCAGTACCACCACCCCAAGGCCAGCAGTATAGTACGGTGGCCGGTGGCCGGTATGTCGGTAGAGAGCTGAGACAAGACCAGCAACAGCAGCTAGCCCTGCGTGCTCAGCGCTGCTGGGGGTGGGGTTCAAGTGTCTTTTTAAGAGCAAAGAAACGGGGGCCCCAAAGAGCAAAATGTCTGTTGTCACGAGGAGGGAGAGGTTCGAAGACGGGAAATCATTCAGGCAGATGCTGAAAAATGCGCGGGCGCTGGGAGAAGAGGGGCAGGGGACGAAGCTGAGAGGGCGATAGCGGGCAGATAAATGTTTGTTGTGCTTGTGGTAAGAGCTTTGTAGGAGAAATACGACGGCGAGGAATACAAGTTGTTACTTACGCGTGCGGTCGTGCAGGAGATGATGAAGCAGAAGAGAAGGTTCTGTTCTGCTCCGGCCTGTTGTGAAAGGGAAGTAGGGCTGGGCTGCCAGTGCCACGAAAGCTCACGTTCTTGGCTTGCACGCGGGAGGGGAGCCCACTTTTTGAAACTTTTTACGGCGTTCTGCCATTCTCACTGCCATCTCAGATGGTGTTGAGGCTGTCTGTGGACCCTCTTACAATAAGCTGGAGAGGGAATAGGGGACCGCCCCAGACACCCCCTCCTCTCAAACCCTCACGCGTCAAGTGACATTCTTTCCCACTTTCCAATCCCGCTGGCAAAGCCACCCAACTGTGGCAGACCTACCTGGTCAATGTCGATTGTCTGGCCAAGGTACATAGGTACTTCGCGTTCCAACCGTGCAGCCTCATCTCTATGCTGCCATCAACAACCCACCGGGCGTGATTCACCACGATCTCGAGGCTTAGAACCAGCCCACACGTATCACAACCTCATCAACAACTATATCCTTAGTGCTTACTATGTAGCATGTGGCAGATATCCCATATGTAGAAACCCTCCCAGAGTCCCAACCGTGCTGGTAGATGTTCAAGTGCGGGCACTGCAAAATTTATATCTACACGATTGCTGCGCTTCGAACTATAGCTACTGCCCTGGAAGGCTTGTGAGAAGTAAATTCAGCAGCAAATACTCCCGAGAGCTCTCGCAGTGAAATGCATGTAGTATTCAAAACCACTCCGAAAGAGCCGATTTTCGGGGACAAACCAGTACGTACCGAGGAGTCAGCCAATGTTCTCCTGGAGAAAATACCACAGCCCACTGCAATAGATCATACCCGGCATCCACATGTGACATGGGCTCCACCTCGCAGGTCTGTTTACTCTCACAAGAAACTCACAGTTCTTCGAGCATGGTCTTAGAATGAATGAGAAGTTTATCCTGTAAAGTGTAAACGGATTAGCCAGAGCCATTTCCAGACCAACCGATGCAAAAGATGACATGTTCTGAACCCCACAAGTCAAGACTGGAAGCCAGCCGCAAACCCACTCTTTCACTCCAACTTTTGAAAAGCTTGAGTGAATAAGTGGGTCTACGGCGATATTGAACGTCGTTTTCACTCCAGAAAGCCTCCGTCACGTACTCCGCTTGCTGGCTAGGGTACGGTTATCTGCACCACAATCCTTTCAATCTCGTCAGCAAAGTCATGAAAATGCGCGGCTTTTGATCGTTACGGGCACCTATTTATGCTGTCGCTCTACACACCTAGGTAACTACGCTTTCAGAGATAGCCACGTTCATTATATGGGAATGGGTCGCGGTTCACCAGATGACTCGGGCATAGGATAGCATCATGTGGAAGAGAAATGATATCTTAAGAGACTACTAGTATCCAAACAGAGCCTGCTCTTGCTAGCATTATTACGTTTTCATACAGTTCGCCAATCAGGCACCATCCCAGTAGCCCAAAACAAACTCAATCAAATAACGGCAGCAAACGAACAGGAAATGGTATCAAGTTGCTAAACACCCACAAGCAGCCGCAGTAGGCAATCAGTCATCCCAAGCAACCCTCATGGTGGAAGGGAATGGCGACATGGCACCCCAGTCCTCGCGCATGTAGCGCACCGAGCCGTCTGGACGGATGACCCTCTTCAGCTCGCCCTGAGGTCCAGGCACGCGACGGACGTTCCTACGCTTGAACAGGGCGCGGAACATTTCCACCAGAGCCACCTGGCTTGCTGTCTCGCCAAAGCCAAGGCCGTTGCTCGAGTGTCCGGCGCCGTTGTAGTGGATGTACTGGTCAAGCGGGCGACGGGGGTTGACTGTCTCGGGCTCGGGGAATTGAGTTGCGTCACGGTTGGCAGAGACCTGGACACGCCGTATTAGTGCAGATTAAGTGATGGGTAGCGAGCGGATGACACTTACAAAGCTCACAGCCACACGGCTTCCGGGCTCAACAGACACAACATGTCCGTCGTCTTCCGTGATAGTGTCGGCCACGGCTGCCTCACGCGAGGCACTGCAGGCATTCGATGAGCCAGCCAGACGGATACCCTCCATAGCGTAGCCGAGCAGGAGCGCGTCGGTGTCCGCATTCGATGGCTGGGTCGCAATCTTGTTGATCTCAAGAATGTGAGGGACACCGGCGGGCGACAGGTAGAAGTCAACTGCCTGAGCGAACGCCTCAGCCTGGCTGCCGACCATGGCGCAGGCCGTCGGTAGAACGTGGCCGTAGGCGATGTCGTGATGGCTCAGACCTGCCTTGGACAGCCCCTTGACCATGTTGACGCCGTAGATGCAAAGTGGGTCGCTCTTCTTCATGCCGGCTGTCGCGGAGTCGCCTGAGAAGATGCAGAGAAGGCCGCCGCCGGCTGTCGTCTTGACACTCGATTCGATCATTGTTCCCAGCTGCTTGGTGAGCGTCTTGGCAGCCTGTTGGAGAGGGAATGCCTTGACGGGGTCAACATCAAGGAAGATGCATTCATAGAGGGCAGCAAGAACGGCATATAGCTCGTGCTCGGTGTAGATGCCCTTCGCGTTGTCCTTGGTCTTGAGCGGCAGGTTGAAGACGCGCGAAGCGAAGTGCACGTGCGCAAGGTTGCCAATGTCACGGACCACATCAGCCTGTCGGTGGCCAGCGAGAAGGTAGCTCTTGGTGACTAGCAGCTCCTCCATGATATGCCTGTAATAGGCCTTGATGTGGAGGACAAAATCACCCGAGTACAGCTGCTCGTGCACGTTCTTGCGGTAGCTGTCGTGGTGCGTTCCATCTCCAGAAAGCCGGCCGATGAGCGACGTGAGCCCCTGGTGCCAAGTGACTTGGTAGTTGTCGTGATTCTGAAGGACATGCTTGGCACCACCGTATGACGTAACTTCGGTAGGCCGAGCGATGCGGCCGGGACGAGTAAAGTCAAAGAGATGGTCGCGCTTCAGGTCCTTGAGAATCTGCTTGTTTTCGGACGAAGTCACCATGGGGTAGTGAGCATAGACCGAGTTGGGCTTGAAGTGGTTCGGGAACGCGCGGATGAAGAGCTTGTAGAAGACGCAGCCATGGTTGACATTCAGGTCATACTCCACTTCGGTGTAGCCCCAGTTGGTGAGATTGCGCGGGTTGTAGTCGATGGTGTAGTGACGATCACCTCTGACGAGGCAGACAGCGTCAGACAACACGACACGAGAGATGGTATAGGTCGGCGCGATGCCGACACCTGGCACCATGGGCTTCTTGTGCTCCTCGGCAACCAGGCCGGGATACAGCTCGACAAAGTCCGGATGGTCGTAAAGGTGGCGGAGCGCGTTCGCAACACCGGGGTCGGAGTTGATGTCCTCAAAGGTCTCGTAGGGCTTGAGTCCGAAGTGCTTGCGGAACTCGTTCAGGCCTGCCACGTTCCACCTGCGGCCCTGGATAATGCCCAGGATTTCAATGGCACGCATGCTTCCGGGCACGTTCTGAGCACCAAAAGAACCAGCCGGGTCATCGACAGCCGATGCAATGCACTCGACCAGCTCGTCATCGTCGAACTTGCCGTCCGGACCTCTCTTGAACTTGCTGAAGGGCCGATCAATCGGGTCCTCCGGGATCATGCCCTCGAACTTCGCAAAGCCGCCAACCAGGTCTTGCACCGTGAGCTCCTCGCCCGGCTTCTTGAACAGATCGTAGTAGAAGTCTTGGATCCACTGATCGTCCTTGGCTGAGATGCACGAATGCCACCGGTAGCAGAGATTGAACTCGGCCGAACAGACATTGCCAGTTCCACGTTCGGCGCCCTGCTTTGTGCCCACATCGATGCCGGTGTCCTGGCGGGGGTCGAGCGTCCAGGTAGTGTCAACGCGGTTGAGGTTGACAATGTTTCGCACGTAGTCGAGCAGGGTGATGTTGATGTACAGGCCAGACGTGATCAGACGCGCCGTTTGGAATAGGTCGTTGTCATACTTCTTCCATGCGGCAGCGGCTTTCTCCTCGTCGAGACCCGGCCGGGGCGCAGTGAATCGCCCGTCCTCGTTGATTGCGATGAGGTTGTCGCAAGTGTAGTTGTGGAAGCGGTTGAACATGATCAGAAGCACACCCACTCCGGGCGGCATACCCAGCAGACGCTTGTCGGCAAAGCTGTCCGTCTTCAGCTTGCCGTCCTTGAAGGTCCGGATCGTGTCTTGCATGGCCTGGTTGCTGCCGTAGAGCGGCGACAGATCCAAGTACGATGAGGTCTTGGACTTGCTCATGTCCCGGTAGTCGGTCCAGAAGAGATCTATCGGGCCAGTCTGTTAGCACTCGTTGACAAGGTGCTCAACATGCGGCCGTCGGTACTAACCATGGATGATGATGCTTGCCCAGTACCACAAGATGCTTGAGACGTTGTTTGGGTGCTCCTTGTACTCGGTACGCTTCATCACTGAGTCGAAGATCAGGGACGGGTCAGGCAACGCTCCGGGCCGGACCACGTTTGGCCTGACAGACCGCGCATATGAAGTGCCGGCCGCACCAAGCTGTGGGAACATGATGTTCTGCGTCGACGTCAGCATCAGAACATGACACTACCCATGTTGCAGCACGAACATTGTAAGACCCATCGGCCATCCGATATTGGAACTTCTCGCCGACGTAAAGCGAGGGCGGGTGCTCAAGAGAATACCACAGCTCGCCCAAGAAGTTGTTCGTTAGTTCCACTCGGGTCTTGGAATTGCTCGGCAAGTTCGACACGAGCTGGATCACTCTCTCCATGAGCATCTCCTTATCGTCTGCGATACGCTCGCCCTTGAGCTTGGCCTTGGCCAACTTCCTCAGGGATCGGTAGTCTGTTGCAGATGGTCAGCACACGATAGGGGATTCATTGGAAGCCAACGTACCAGCCAGACGC
The DNA here is from genome assembly GCA_033297225.1 of Diplogelasinospora grovesii. Taxonomy (NCBI): domain Eukaryota; kingdom Fungi; phylum Ascomycota; class Sordariomycetes; order Sordariales; family Diplogelasinosporaceae; genus Diplogelasinospora; species Diplogelasinospora grovesii. The sequence goes on along the minus strand of MU853790.1, from coordinate 31,899 downwards.
AGCGTCTTGATATCGTCTCTGAACTTCCCCCATTTCTTCTCGGTGATGAAGGTGCTGCCATCACCGGTCTGGACTGGAAATGGCCGATGTGCTGTCTGGATGACCTGTCCATAGTACTCGAAGGCATTGGTCACTCCCGCTCGGTTGGCACCGTGAGGCTTGATCTTGTCCGGGGTCGGCCTCGGCTTTGCCTGGCTAGCAAGCCGTTCCCACGGCTCGGCCGAGCTCTTGTGAGAGGCATTCTTGGAGGCCCCGTTGATGCCGTCGGCATGGCTAGCGACACCGGCGCCATTGGTGCCATTGGTAGCCGGCAAGCCGTAGTCGTTCTTAGGGGTGGCCATTGTAACCCGGTACAGAACCTGGCAGTTGCAATAGCTTTATGAGGTTCTTCTCGGAAGTGGACAGACAGTGAACTTCCGGAAGTGAATCAAGGATGAGTAACGCCCGACAGACTCTCTTGTGCACGAGAGTGTCAGACAGTGCAGGTGATGGAACCAACAAGATGTAAAGAAAGAAGCACGCCGCGGGTGGAAGAGCAGAGGAGCCGCCCGGCAATTCATAATGGAACTCCCCTTCCTTCCGTGTGATGTCAACTCGGCTCCTCAGGCCATCAATCGTCCCAGCCTCCCCGCCATTGTAGCTTGAACTCACTTGTCTCAAGCGGGAGCTGGTTCGGATCAGATAGCAAGCCACCATGCACGCCGAGTGGGACTGTCCCGCGCTGGAGTGGTTGGCGGATCAGCAATCATTCCTCGCCGCCGATTCGGCTCTTTTGGGGCTCTCTTTGCTCTAGTGCCGAAAACCGCAAGCTCAGTCTGAGGGTCCAAGGGCCGGGAGAAGGCGGGAGTGGACGTAGCACATCGTGGGTTCACCGCATTGGACCAGAGCTGCAAATGTGACGTTCACGCGGAATCGCATTGGTCACCAGCGGCTGCGTCAAGCAAGCCCGAAGGCCTGCATGCCGATGCCAAGTGGCCCGAGCATTCGCCGAAGATCACAATTGGCACTGCTGTTCAAAAGCGGACGTGTTCTGTCCAATCTCCCAAGTGGGCAGACCATAATATCCAGTAGGCGAGGAATTGCCATTGGAAACGCGGCAGGAGCGGGAATGGCGAAGAGATCGTGATGGAGAATGTGCCGGCCTTTGCGTTTGCAACGAGAGCAATTCGCTCAATCGTTCAAGTAAAGTCGGGCATGTCTGCATCGTTCCAGCGAATCAGAGATTTTTCGGGGACCTATGGTAATGCATTAAGTGAGACAAGCATAACAGCACGTCGATCGGTGGAGCAGTGGCTGAAATTGGCGAATGGTAAGATAGAAATAGCTCAGAGCTTGCCTTAGCGCACTACTGGACCCTCTTGATCCACACGAAGCTCTTCATCTCGGGTGAGATCCGACAGAAAGAGCTGTCCGGATCCGGACAAGGCTCGCCAACCTCAAGGTGCGGGCCGGGGTGGGGTCGATCTGGTGAAGCCTCAAGATGCAACTCAAGCCAATCATTCTCAGCCCCTCCTCTTGGAGACCGCTGCTGCCGCCTCGTAGGGACCTCATGACGCGCTATTTGGCTTTCCTGCATGCCAGCTGAAATGCCAAATTCGACTTAGCTGCAGAGATTTGCGATATGCGTGATAGGCTCATGCAACCTCGATCCCCGCTCGCGAGGGTTGATCCCGCCAATCATGTCGCCATTGGGGCACTGTGCACACCAGTATTGTCGACCTCGCTCAGCGAACGCCACGATGCCTTCGTGTTCGCTCTTTGTGATAGGATGGCGAGCGGCAAGTGGTCCTTCGAACGCATATTGCATTAGGCTGGGCGAAGTCTCTTGCTCGCACCGCTAGTGATCGACATCCTGCAGCTCCCACCCACCTAATTCACCAGGAATGTTGAAGGAGCATGGCGGGACTGCGAGTCGAGGACCGATCATTCGGCAGGCAGGCCTGCGAGGAGTGGGGTTTGAGTGCTCCCAGGCCACAGTCAAACATTATGACGGAAGCTTGCATGTGAAGTGGGAGGGGAGAGCCGGAACGGCAATGGTGTGCCCGTGAGACATGCTATAGGACCGTGAGTTGTTTTTCGCGTTATCCCACCATCGCTGATAGGCGGCCATCGTTACGCCGCCGCTGCTGTTCAACGTTTCATGACTTGGCTTTGTGATACCCTCGTGAATATCTCGTGACACCACCCAAACCGCTATTTTCCGCCGACGAGCAGCCGCAACTATGGATAAGTCTCACCTGGCTCCCGATGGTGGATACGACCACGCTCGCGGGGCCAGCGTTGGCCGCAACTCGCAACAAGACGTCCATGAAGAGTTTTTCTCAACACACCTCCCATCGCGTCCAGCGAGTGCTATGGGAGTAGCCATGGACGCGCACCCCTCACAACACAAGGCCCGCAAGCTTGTCCTGTGCTTCGATGGCACGGGAAACAAGTTTCACGGCGATGATAGCGATAGCAACATCTTGAAGATCTTTCGCATGCTTGATAGAACTGCAAGCGATCAGTGTAAGTCTCTCCCCAAGTGCTACTTGCGACCTGCGACCGCAACTACGATGCTGACCATTGCGTTTCAGACCATTACTACCAACGTATGTGAGGCACACTCGCCTTCCATCTCCCCATGCAGAGGCTCAGACTGACACCCGGCTAGCTGGAATTGGCACGTATGTCGTCTCGAAAAGCCTGACCCATACCGGAACGAAGGCCAGGATCAAGTCATGGTACATGAAAGCAAAGGATTCGGCCATCGGGTCGTCGTTCGATCAACATGTTGTCGGGGGCTACCGCTTTCTCATGCGCTTCTACAGCCCGGGCGATGAGATCTATATCTTCGGCTTCTCGCGTGGCTCATACATCGCTCGGTTCCTAGCAGAGATGCTCGATTATGTCGGACTGTTGTCTCATGGCAACGAAGAGATGGTGGCGTTTGCCTGGAAGGCCTTCTCCAGTTGGCAGGCGCGCCGAAGCAGCGGGACGCCGGAGGGGATTAAGAAGAAGAAACAGATGTATGACTTCATGAAAGGCTTTCGCGAGACGTTCTCCCGCCCTGTCCGGCGCATCCGATTCCTCGGTCTCTTCGACACGGTCAATAGCGTACCCCGCTTCGAGACGGCATGGATGGAGCGAAGCAAGTTTCCCTACACCGCGCGCACCTCCGCCAAGGTCATCCGACACGCCGTCAGTATCGACGAGCGCCGCGCCAAGTTCCGACAGGACCTGATTTACCAGAGCGAGCAAGCCAAGAAAACTCCTGCAGGTGATCACAACCCCGCCCACTTGGCTCACCAGAAGCTGCATGAAATCCACGAGAAGTATCGCAGGCGATCGAGCAACCCAGCTCTCTTCAACAAGCCGGGCGACACTCCTGCCAACAATCGCGGGCGGCCTCAGAACCTGGCGGTGCCTGAGGACCCGGTACCCTACCGGGCTAGGTCACGCTCGACGCGATCCCGCGTTAGTCATATCACTGACGGCTCCGCGGATGGAGGGGGGCCACACAACATTCCTCCCGATGCGCAGTCCGTCCACTCGATTGAACCTGCCCCGGCAACCGACGATGGCGAGACGGCCGATGCTTCCTCCGAAGATGAAAATGATCAGGACATTGACGAGGTCTGGTTTTCTGGCGGCCACGGCGACATCGGTGGTGGCTGGGAGATCCTGGAGGACACGAAGTCCGCGAGCCACGTCCCTCTCGCGTGGATGGTGCGCGAGGCAATGAAGGCCGGGCTGCATTTTGACGACGATAAGGTCATTGAGATGGGATGCATGGATGTGCTCGAGGAGATGGCCCAGATGGGCCAGGCGCCTGCCGGGCAGTCCTCGGGGGCTCCATGTGGGACACAGGCTCCCGATCCAGTCCCAGGCATCATGGTCCGAACGCCGAGCATGAGCACACCCAAAATGCTCAATGATCCAAAGTTCCAGGAGCAGTTCAGTGAAAAGAAGCCAGATACACACGATGCATCTGAGAAGGAATCAAAGGAAGAAAATGCGAAGGAGGAGAGGCAGCTAACCTTCAAGGAGATGATGCACAAAGCCCACGTGGCCCTCATTCACGACTCCCTCATGTTCGACTGCGGCTTGGGCTGGTCAACCGTGTTGGCATGGAAGTTGATGGAGTACATGCCGTTCCGCAGAATGGACTTACAGGGAGACGGATCATGGAAGCCCATCCGCTGGCCCCTTCCTTGTGGCGAGGTGCGCGACATTCCCGACAATGCGAGAGTGCACGGCAGTGTCATCAGACGGATGCAGCAGGACGAGAATTATCGCCCGGGCAATCTGATCATCGGAGGTGGAGGACGAGGTGTGCGGGTCGCTCCCAAAGAGTATGGCATCGGTGACTGGGTCTGCGTCGGAGAGGAGGGCGACCCGATCGGCGAGGTTTGGATGAGAAGGAGCGCTGTCGAGAAGTCTGTTGCCAACTGCAATCATTGAAGGTGGTCAGAAGATTGAATACCCATGTTTTCCTTGCGCACACGTCATTGGTGTACCGGATGATGGATCATGGTCGGTCCTTTGAACTGTTCAATAATACACAGAGGTATCTCAAGTTTCTCTGCTTCTTTTGCTCGGAGATTTGATGGACAAGGGACATACCACGAGCAAGAGTTGATGCGGTACAAAAACTATGCAGTGCTTCTAAACAGGGAAAGAGCGTTGGCCTTGTGCGACGCGACAAGACAATGGATTCTTGGCGTCATCATTTATAATTTCCACTTTCATGTTTGTTTAGGAAGGCACGATGGCATCCAAATCAAGCTGCGTTCGCTCTTTTGGGCATGTCAGAGATTTGTAAACGGGAGTTCACGTCAAAACACGCTTGTTTGCCCCGATGTATTTAGTCGCGAAAAATTATCAGGATACTAAAAGCCCCATTCTTTTACAGAATTGCCAGGAATCAGGATTTGTATACAAGAACTTGCATTGTAATTGTAACGTTGGATGCCTACGGAGTACATGTAGTCTACTTCTCCACACCTGGGGAAAGTCGCCCCCATTCTATGTCAATCTCCAACACAACCTCAAGAGAGGAAGTCTCCCGGGTGTCCTAAGTTTCAAGCTAGTACTTGCTTATGATGGATTCGTGAAGAGACGAGATTTCGATATAGTCGTGAATATGAATTATTAGGTCCCGTGGTGGCTTTCCTTTGCTGTTGTTGCCACGCTTCGCGTCCGCGCTGGAGATGAGATCATCCAATGAAGCTACTGGTACGTGTAGGTACCTGTAGCTCTTTTAACTCTGTGGAGTTTGAATTGAGCCATGACCCCCCTCTTCACTAGCATAATCCAGTGCTTTCATAGCCTGAGCCTTCTTGCCCTCCTTCAAAAGTTGCGCAGCCTTCTCGACTCTATGCCTGCCATCCAGCGTCTCTCTCAACGTTGGGGAGTGCACAAGACACCAGATCAACAGATTCCCCAGCGCAATGTCATCTTTCTGACACCCCGGCGCACTCCCAAGAACCACCAACATAGGCGCTACGCTCCCAAAGTTGATCAGCAACGGCTTTCGGCCCGTCTGTTCTGGGAGGATCACGTTCTGCGGGTTGATATCCCCGTGCGCGACGCCAGCTTCATGCAGCTGCTTCACGCTGGATATGAGCGCCAGCAGCTGATTCTCCGTCACCGTAAGGTTGGAATCCGTCCTCAACTGGACACCGACGGGTGGGAATATCGACACCGTCTTCTTCTCGTTGGCATCAAGGTTTTCTTGCGCGAGTATCTCCATGCTGGGCCCATCGTACGGCATCAAGAACCCGGCTACCCTGTGTTCAGGATCATACCCCGGATCTTGTAGCGGCCTAGCAGAGAGAAACTTCTGTTCAGTACCGCCGCTTATATCGTGTAAAACGACTGCCAGAATCGGGACAGTACTGAACCGGACCTTCGTCAAGCTGCAATAAGAGATGTAATCCGCGTCACCTTCCACCTCTTGCGGGGGCAGTACAGACTTTGCCACATTCAGCAGCGTCTCTCGCGCGCGAATCTCGTTCTTGTGAATGTCCACGTCGCGATCAAATTCGATCCGTTTAAACACGCACCTCCTGCCTTGCCAATTACAGTAATCGACCCCTCTTGCCAGAAAGTGCTTGTCTCGAACCTCGTTGAATCTCGTGATAGGTAGGGCGTCCGACGGTCGATGCCCGTACGAGAACCGTTGATTCGCTGGTCCGTGTATGAAGTATTCCTCCTTTAGCTCAAACACGGTATTCTTCTCAGTAGCTTCGGGGTATTCGGTGTGAATCGCGTTCCAGAACGGAGGCTCCTTGTGAAAGTTGTAATGCTCATTGATGAATTTTTCAGCCATGGCACTCAGCCAGTGTTGACTAGGCTGCAAACCCTCGGGCAGAAGGCCCGTCTTGAAGTTGACATTCAACTGATACCACTGGCGGTTAGGCTGGTCGTAGGCCTCGGCGCGCAAATTCTTTGCGGAGGGCTGCACCGCTCTTGGGGCGGCGACGGTGGAAAAGTGAATCGTGACTTGCGGTTCGTGCCATATCCGATTTTGTTCTGGTTCCGGGAATCCGTACTCGGACATCTTGAAGAATGGCCGGTAGAATAGAGGCTCATGTGGTGGAATCAGCGGACTGGACTCCCAAGGTGCGCGACGTGAAGCACTGGTCGCGGGAGAGGGGGAGAGGGCTGGTAGTTTGACGATTCCGGGCGTTTGCCACCCAAATAATTTGTTTCTGAGAGGATCCACCTCTTTTATATGAAAGTAGGGTGACGAGTGACCGCCCACTGGTTTGTGCTCTTTTGGTATAACTCGCGCAGACTTATTGTGCCAAGAACATTTCCAAGCTGTTTGCCCCCGAAGAGGCGAATAATACTACCGCGGGAGCCATTCTTCGTCTGAGGGATGTTCTTCTGAAATGGTTCCTGAGCCCGAGCATTTGGTTGTAGGCAGAATCTTCCGCAGTATCCTCCAGTGGCCGATTAAGCAGTATGAGCAATTCCAGGAATGTCTTCTTCGCCTTCCCATGCCCAACAGCTACAGATGCTGTTGCATCTCCACCCTCGCTTCCTGAACCAGCGACAAAACTGCTCGAGTCATCTTCGCTCACATTTTGCTCAACTTCGACTCTGGTTTATGCCAAATGGAAGGGGCAACAGATTTGAGAAGGCATTGTTAGGTCCGTCTGAATTCAAAACAATATATGTCGATCAGATTTCGCGTGGTAATCAAGAGCTTCTCTTCGGCAGCTACGTCAGGATTTTACGTGTATCGAGGCCGGTATCAGTTCTATAGCTGAATCGTAAAGCAGGCTCTCTTTAGCCGGGGCAGTAGGCTGAGCCGTTTGTGGCTTGGAGGTAGTTCGCATGAAATTGGAGCCTCTCTTCTTCGAAGAGCTAGCATTGTTGGCTCTGGTCCGGGGCGATATGATATCGGGGTTGTAAGAGTTCAAAACAAGCTGTTTCAAATACTCCCCTTGCACCGTTGGTTGTCGTGCAAAACTGCGTATATTGAAGGTGTACTGCCGATAATTCTCGTGTTCTGCAATGCAGCCGGTTACCGGCTCTTGGTCTGCCTTATCCTCGCGTAAGGAGTCGGGGTCAATCACGCTAGTGTTCAAGAAGGATACGTAAGGTAGCCATGGTTATAGTGTGAACCCTCTCGCTCTCAACCCATAACTCACTTATTCCGGGCAGTCACTCAAGCTGTCTAGACGCATCAACCTTCTTGAGGAAGTGTCGCGATTTCTCGCGATTTCCACAAGTGTCAGACGTGTCAACCTTTGAGGTTAGTTCAGGGGCATCGCCAGGGGCATCGCCTCGATCCCAGCCATCTTCTTCTGTTTACCTTGGTTACTACTACCGACGCTGTATATATATTAAAGCTATATTCAAGGCTTCCAACCCTCCTTTTTTTTCCTTCTTCAGTGACTTCGTCCCATAGATACATAATTCGAATACCTTTCTTGCCTATTGTCAACAACAAGACAGAGACGGCAAAGTCAGCGCGACGTCGATGTACGACGGCTGAACTAGTCAGCCTCCAACGCCCCGAGGACCCGGGCTGAGCCCCTATGTGTATCAAATACCAGTGTCGCCAAACTGGCCGCCGCAAGACTTCCACTTACCAGATCCAAGCATAACTGAAGCTCTCGGCCTCTACCCAGACCTGACTCAAGCGTTTGCGTATTTGCTCTTCCTCCATAATCTACCTTGCGCTTTCCTTTCATATCTGTATATATTACACTTCTTAGGCGACTCCCTTGTCTTTGTTTGGAAAGGTTGTACGCCATTACATGAGGCCACATAATAAAGAGCGTTGGATACAAAGACACGACAAGCATTAGCTGCCCTTATATAAATGAGCTATGAGAAACCAAAATAGTTCGCCTTATCAAGACGTGGCAATTAGAGCGAACGACGTCAATCAAACTTGAACTAAATTATGTGTTACTTGGATGTAGCTCCTGACCGCTCTTTAAAACGTGAACGTGGCCCAAGTTTTGGTCTTTTTTTAAATCATACCACGTGGGAACCTAGGTGATGACCACGTGTTTAGATTGATCAAAAAAACCGCTTTGCCTTCATTTGAAGATACAGAAATCAGATGAATGAAAAAAATCGTGCGAGGGGTCGTGGCCGCGCTGGCGAAGAGGATGGATCGAGTTGTTACGATGAAAGATGTTCGCAAGAGAAATAGGGTTATACGTATGCAGCTGGTGCAGTTCACTGCTTCCCTGCTCCTTCCTCTTTTACTGTCGCACTGCAAACACCCGACGCACGTTTAGGTCCGGCCCCGCGCGGACGGTAAACAACGTTTGACAACCCCGTATCGTACAAATTCAATGAGCTTCGGTCTGTTAAGTGCGAGCGGATGCGATAGCGATACGAATCTGCGCGCGGAGTGCAGGGCACCATTCCCATTTCATCCGTGCTTACCATGGTTGACCTTCGACACTACAGCTGCAGGAAGCAGGCACAGTCCCACGACGGTTGGCTCATTCCTCCGTCCGAGCGACCCGGTTTACTGGGTACCTGATCCTGTGTCACCTTCCTTCTCGTGAATGACAGTGGGTCGCACAGCCTGATAAGGCTTTCGCACCTGCGCAGGTAGTATATTGACCGAAGGAAGCCCGGGTAGGATTTTTTGTTTTCATTGATCGACGCAAGTGCAGTGCGCGCTGACGAGCCGGGTGGCTGGGTTTGCCTGCTGACTGGCTTCAATCTTACCCACCACTACGTGTTCCGATGACAGGGGATTGACGGTGGGATGTCTGAGGAATCAGAACAAGCTTTTGCAACCGACGGTCCCGAGACAGTAATGGCAGACAGGGCTGAGGGGCGCGCGCCATTAGTTGCGGAGGCTTGCGCACGTTAGCATTGCTATTTTAACACACAAGACCATTTTGTAGGAAATCGTAGAGAATGTGTGGCTGACCGTGGCTACGTAGTACGTACCTACCTACAGAAGTAAAAACGGAGCTGAACGATGTAGGCAGGAACCCACCAATCACTATTCGTCCAACAACGCAGCCAACAGATGCAAATTTCCAGCTCCTCAAGAACCACAGATGCGTAAACGGTTGGCTACAGTTGACTCCGAACGGGAGTAAGCAACTGTCACACAATGCAGCCTTCACGCAGCTCCGCCCCAGGATCCTCGATACCAATCGAGCGAGCAGTTGATGAAATGAACACGATAATTCCATCTGTCAAGGCAACGACAACCCAGTCTCCGTAAATGCCATCCACTAAGCCACCCCTGTTTCTCCGCATGACCAGCGAATCTGAAGGATGTGGATGTGCATCCTTATCCGAGAGACGTGCATAGCAAGGCACAGCTCTTTTGAAGGTTGCGTGCGTAATCCCACCGTTGACGTTAAGGGTTTGCCAACGGCAGGGCTTATGTCATTACCAGCTAGGCTCCCTCTAGCTTGCTCGCACATACTTATAAACTAATATAAAAGCCCTTTACCTAGATGTTGAGTTGTCCTTTCCTGAATTCATCCTCAAGCTGCCCGTCAGAAACTTCAAATCATTGTCTCCGTGTTCAAGATGGCTCGACTCGGCTATCTCACATTCGTTGCCCTCGCGGCATCTTATGCTTCCGCTCTCCCTTCCACCACCGACTATGGCATACTTGAGTCCAGAGGTTATGGGAAGTCGACGCTCTCCCTGATCCAATGCCTTAAAACCAAGAGCGTCCCTTTTTATGTACAGCAGAGCCCGGACTGGACTGAATACGCAACGACCTTCAACTCGCGCCTGCAGTATGAACCGGCAGCCATTGCGCTGCCGACTACTGTCCAGCACATTTCAGACTCTGTCATCTGCGCTTCCAACAACGGCATCAAGGTGCAGGCCAAGTCCGGCGGGCACTCTTACGCCTCTTACAGTACGGGTGGTCGCGACGGTGATTTGATGGTTGACCTCGAAAACTTCAACTCCATCTCCCTAGACGACAGCACCGGTGTTGCGACAGTTGGTGCTGGCGTTCGCCTGGGTAATTTGGCTCTGGGCATCTGGAACCAAGGCAAGCGCGCCCTCGCGCACGGTACCTGCCCTAGCGTCGGAATCGGTGGGCATTTCACCCACGGCGGGTATGGGTACTCTTCGCGTGCGTTCGGTCTGGCCTTGGACCAGATCGTTGCCCTCGATGTTGTACTCGCCAACGGCACGTTCGTCCATGCCAACCCGACTTCATATCCCGAAGTTTACTACGTACGTCGCCCCTCCCCCCCCCCCCCTTTTTTTTTCTCCTCGTTTTTCTTCTCTTCTGTCTCTGCCCGTCCTCACTTCGCTCAATACTAACAAATGTTGCCAGGTAATGCGCGGAGTGGCGGATGCATTCGGCATAGTCACCACGTTCTATCTCCAAACCTCCCCGGCACCTCCCACAGTCATCCAATGGAGTTATGACCTACCTCAAGCTCTTACCTCCGTATCGGCCGCCGTGGATACGTTCAAAAAGGTACAGACGTTCGCCCTGAACGCGTCTGCAGTCGACAGAAACCTGGGTTTCGGTGTGACCATAGCGAACAACGCTACCAGCTTTACCGTGCACGGGACGTACTTTGGTACTGAAGCACACTTCAACACCACCATCGCGCCCGCGCTCTTGGAGGGATTGCCGACACCGGCGCCGGATAGCTCAGTCGAAGTCGTCGATTGGATAACCAGTCTGACGCTGTTGGGCGGCGCGGCGACATTGGCTGAGCCGCTGCATGGGTACAACGAGAGGGACAACTTCTTTGCCAAATCCGTCACCACCACGGAGCCATTCCCGGACGACGCACTTACCAGCTTTTTCAGCTACGTGCTCAACGAAGGCGCCAAGCCGCCTGTCAGCTGGTTCTCCATCATCAACCTCTACGGTGGGCCAGACTCGCAAATTCTGAAGTATAACGAGAGTTTTGCGGCGTATGCGGGACATGACGATCTTTGGGTTATTCAGAACTGTGAGCACCCCTGACAACAAAAAAAAAAAAAAACCCAGGAAAACAGGAGGGGGATTGATACTGACTTGAGAGTAGATGGCGACGTAGCGGTAAACGGCACGTACCCGGCCAGCGGGATCGAGTTCCTTGACGGCATGAACAACGCCATGACGAGCAAGCTATCAGAGTACGGAGCGTACTTGAATTATGTCGACCCCACGTACAGCCCGGCTGAAGCACACCAGCTGTATTACGGTGAGGAGCTGTACCAGAAGCTGCAGAAGCTCAAGGCCGTTCTGGACCCGAAGAATGTGTTTTCCAACCCGCAGTCGATTCAGGCATGAGCTTATTTTTGGGAGGTTTAATGTCTAGGAGGTGGCTTAGGTTTTTTTTTTTTGTATAGGAGATCAGCAGGGTTGAGATATCAGGAGGCCTGATAATAGTGTAGGGGGGCATGTTCATCCTCCAGTGTTAATTGCTGAGTGCGGCAGTATGAAGAACTGATATATTTTCCACTCGGCTCTCTAGACTTCTATGTTTGACGCCCTCTCCAAAAGAAAAAGAAAAGTCACGTACGGGTGATCATACCAGAAAAGGTGTGCATCCCATAGTGTCGGTATCCGCTAAGATAAGGCGGAAAGTTTGGTTCTCTACCTACGCACGCAGCTACGATACAAACACAGCGCTGCCTAGTGCTCGAGGTATGGGATACTACAACTCAAATTGGCCCTCCTCGACGCCATGTGTTCCCTCAGAGACAGAGGGGTCGTCCAACACTGTTCGTTCGACTATCGCCCCGCAGAGATTTCCTTTGATGCTTCCGGTCAACTTGACCTCCGCCTCGTTCTGCTCAAGCACCACCTGCTTGTCCTTCAGCGCGTCGCACCCATTCTTCGAGCCGCTCTTGGTATATATGATCAACTTGTCGCCCTGTAGGACGTCTGTGAACACAGCGTCATCGAAAAAGAGGAAGCCTGCTGTCGTGAAGCAGCAGACATTGGGTCGCGTATTCAGGCACGCAAGAGGATCCCTGTTCGGCGACAAGAGTGTAATGTCCATGGCGGACACTGCCGAAAGGGGCAGGAGAAGAAGTGCGAGAACCTTATTCGCAAGCATGCTGTGTAATTGCGCCCTAGGTCAGCAGCGGATTGTGAAGTTAGAGGCAAGGAAACAGGAATTAGTGAGCCAGCCTTACTTCCTCAAACTTCGTGGACACTAATTCACCAGTTAAAAACCGTGTTCAGTAATTAGATGGCTGGCAACATGGGTAGGGAGATCAGGGTAAGTTGGGTAGCAGCAGGGAGATATAAGTCGGTACCAATCGCTGAGAAGGTAGAGAAAAGAAAAATGATGATACATTGTTGTGAGGGGTTTGTTATACTTAGGTTACTACCTAGTCCGCAGAGTGGAAGCCGGTGGGCAGGCCGAAGGATGACGAAGTAGGCGCTTCCCAGAACACACTGGTCACTGCTTAGCCGAATCACGGAAGCTGCAGATGTGAAGCATATGCTCGGACAGAAATTCAGCTCGCTACATTATAGCGGCTTGTGATATCTCTTTATCACCGAACGTAGCATTCTGTCAATCCAGCGGGATAGGATTGCCCTTGGCTGTCATGAGGCGCTCTACGATGATGTCAGGTAAACTGCTCGTTGGTTCCGACCCTCGCCGCCGCCGCCGCCGTTAGGAAACCGCTCGAACTTAGTGGCGTCTCAGCTGTGATGAAGTGCAGACCGTGGCTGAAGAATTGACGTCTGAGACGTTGCCAATATGATACCGAGCGCCTCCCCCTCAGTTGGCTTTCTGAACAGTGCTTGATTGGTAGGCAAGCAAGTAGTGAGGGTGCAATGCGGCAGTGCCGCAGCGGCACTCAGAGGGCTTAGCTTGGCAAACCGACAATCAGTTAACGGGTCTATCCGCACCGGCCTCGAACAGCTAGCGTCAGTCTGACATGCCGTGTTCACAATGTAGGGCTTCGGGTGGCGCACTGATTGAGTTCAAGGCTGGGAGGGAAGTGCGGACTGGGGCAGGTTTAGACTAGACTTGCCCCGCCGTTGAGGTATCAAGTCAAGTATTGGACTTCACCTCTGCACGGTGGGTGCAAAAGATAGGGCCAAGTAATCTGCCCAAATGCAATTGCGGTATAACTTTATTGCGTCTAACATCATGCTTCACTTTCCATCTCGGGCAAAACATTATCATCCCAGCCGACTGTTGGCGCATAATGGCATCTCAGAGAGCCCTAACGCGGAATTTCCAACAAGAAGAACCTGCTTACCACCACAAGCAGTCAGCGTGGCGTATGTAAGCACACCTCAGCTGGGATAAGTTCGCTAATGATCAGCCACTGCAGTTGATTGGCCTCCCATATTAAGTTGAGTTACGAGCTCTCTCACGCACAGAGAAGGTTGTTGGAATCTTCATGAAGAAGATATGGGTTGCTTATTCTTTCTTATAACGATATATTTAGATGTCGAGTGGTATTAGACACTTAACACATAAGTCTTTTGCCAGCCCGCGTCGAGTCGCGCGCAGTTCTACCCCACAGAGACGGATTTATCCGCCCCAGGACACGCACAGTGCACACAACCGCCCATTAGCACGGTGCCCACTATTCCAGGGGTCAGACGAAGCTTCGCTTGCGTGACATGCGATCGGAGCCTCCTCCACTCACTATGTTTTGACATGCGGGAGCGGAGCTGGCGAGTTTATCCAAACATTCTAGCCTGATCACCACGAATTAAGGTACCTTAGCCAACGATACTATGACATGAATGGCGATAAAAATATGCGCGACTCCATTGGTCTCCACCTGGTCAAACATCTGCCGACTCCAAGGAAGCGACCCTTGTTTGCCTCCACCAATTTAAGGAGGTTATTGATGGTATAGCTACCTCCGAAGTGAGGAGCTTTGGTCGATTGGTCTACCCCAGAAACTCAACCCTAAATTGGCTTCTAGACGTGTCGTAAATTACATCTTGATTAATGAGTTCATCCTTGGCAGATCTCCTAAGCACCCGGAACTAGGAGACGTATAAATGCACATCCTCCTCCTCCACCTTCCGGAGTGACGATATCGCGTTCACCACATCCCATCTAACTTTGACTCGACGGTGACAATAGTCAATATGCTGACATCCCTCTTCACACTCGCCGCCCTCGTGGCAACCGGGTTCGCCCAAACAGCCACTGCCCCCGCCGGCTACCGGACAGTGTACATCAGTTCAATGGTCAACAGCAAGTTCGTCGTCGTCCCCAAGACACCAGTAAAGGCAGGCACCACGCTGGTCGTGCAGACGCTCGACAACAAGCCCGAGCAGCAGTGGTATCTGCAGAGCGGCAAGACGAAAATCCAGCTGGCCGCGACCACGCTTTGCATGGATGCCGGCGCCAAGAGCAACTGGAAGGATATGGGAAGCATCTCGCTGAAAGACTGCTCCGACACCGAGCCCGGCCAGCAGTGGAATGTCATGGCTGACGGCCGGATTGCCTTGGACGCCTCGAGTCCTCGTAGGCCCCCCACCTCCCCCCCAGGCTGGACCGAAAAGAAGGTGCAGTGCTAATATCAGTACAGAAGAGTGCATCGACCTTCAGTACATGCGCGCTACCGCCAACAACCCGGTCGGTCTGTACGGCTGCGCGGGACTGGGCAACGCGGGTGCGGGAGACAAGGGGATTAACTGGCCGCTTGTTAACGTTACTGCTTCTCCGTGAGGTTGAGTGGAAGAGGCTGAATGGATTAGAAGCTTGGTCTTTGTTGTGACTACCAAGGAGAATACAATGAACCCACTTTCGAACTGTCTCGCGTTACCTAGGAGTAAAAGGCGTGCACTCTCAGGATTTTTTAGGGTGTGTAAACATGACTCCCGCCTCCAGATTCAAGATAAAGATCACATACCCAGTCAAACCCTACAAAGATTTAAGTTGAATGAAGCCATCAGAAAGGTATAAAACTTCGACGTAGCATTGCTTTTGCTTTCTGTGAATATCTGCACTCCGAGGCAGTAGTGCTCGGCTAATTGTAACTCTTAATTATTTCCTTATATCAGCCGGCGCGGTTCGTTCCGCGGGGCACCCACCTTCACATCTTCATTCTTCGCGTCAACGCTGTGATGTCGAGGTACCTGAGATAACACCTCATTTTGAGTCTTGTCAAGGAGCATCAGGCGTCATGTACAGCCCAACCCTCCTCCTCGGCCAATTAGCAGTCATTGCAGGGGCAACTGCAGCAGCGCAGCCATCACCCGTAACCATACGCGCAGGAGGGCCAGATGTGTCAATCGCGATTGACAACGAAATTCGCTACCAAGCCATCGACGGCTTCGGCTTCTGCGAGGCCTTTCAGCGCGCCCACGCCCTCATCAATCTGCCTGCCCCCTATCGAGATGAAGTGATCGATCTCTTATTCAATCCCGACACTGGTGCCGGGTTTTCCATTCTGCGTATCGGCCTGGGTAGCTCACCGAACAGCACGTTGGATCACATGAACAGTCCTCAACCCTCGGCTCACTCACCATTTGTCTGGGATCACAACGACAGCGGACAGCTTTGGGTCGCGAGACAAGCCCTCCGCTATGGAGTGCGGACGTTCTACGCAGACGCGTGGAGTGCTCCCGGGTACATGAAGACCAACGGCCGTGACGACCAGGGTGGATGGCTGTGCGGTGTCCGCGGCGAGGGTGTCGCTTCGACCATCAACGGGACGACATCTGCATGTGGAGGTGCGAGTTGGGTAGAGGCTTATGCCGAATATCTCGTCCGTTATGTACAGTCATACCTGAGCGAGGGGATACCCATCAAATTTGTGGGGTTTCTTAACGAGCCGAATGCCATGTAAGCCACCACCCCTCTCCTTATTCCTCGCGGCAGACTGACACTCTCTGTGTGTGTGTGTGTGAAGAAAGGGGTACGCAACAATGCAATCAGACGGCTACCAAGCCGCCGACGAGGCCTTTGCCTTATCCCTCGCGCTGCGCGCCAGCAACCTCTCTGTTGGGATATCGTGCTGTGAAGGACAGGGGTGGTCGTACGCTCGTCAACTGCTATCTGAGATGCAAGATGCAGGCGCGGAAGATACGCTGTCTTTGATAACAGCACACGCGTACAAAGGAGCCCCAGCTGCACCTGACAGTCCCTTGAACACGACATTGCCGGTGTGGATCACTGAAAACTCGCCCATCATGCAACGGCTGGGAATGTCTCAAACCTGGTACAACAATGGTTCTGAGAACGAGGGGTTGTACTGGGCCGTTACTATCCACAACGCTCTGACGGCAGGGAACGTCAGTGCATACATCTACTGGATTGGTGTCGGGCAGAGCAAGGCCGAGGCGCCCTTCGTCTGGGTCCCTACCGACAATAGCAACTACACCAACTGGAACGGGAGCGTCATCACGAATGCCAATGAGAGCGAGCCGTATCAAGTTGGTGGGAACTTTTACGTTACAGACCCACCGTATCAGATTGGAGGGAATTTCTGGGCGACTTCACACTTCAGCCGGTTTATCAGACCGGGAGCCACGCGCATCGGTACTACCACCGCCAGCACTGCCAGCAAAAATGACAGCAGCAGCGTGATGGTCAGCGCGTACGAGAACAAAGACGGGAGTGTGGTGGTTCAGGTCATCAACAATTGTGATCAGTCCGTCACTGCGGCTGTGACGGCGCCGAATTGGGTACACACCCCGACCGCGTGGGAGGCGTGCGAGGTCGACACGCGGATGACGGACAACACGCATAACCTGACACTGGCTGACGCGATATACCTGCCCGCTGATGGAAATCTGGACACGGTGTTTCCGCCGAGATCGTTGACGACGCTGTTTGTCAAATGCAGTGGGGAAAATTAAAACTGTCACACAGCCTGCACAGTGCGATGAGGAGCTCAAGAAAGGAGTCAAGAAGGTTGGAAGAAGTGCCTTATATTGTCTAGAATAGAAGGGGACTTGTGACAGAAACCCCTTTGTGTTAACCCTTAGACGTATTATATATATACAAACTATGATCTTCCCATTTGTTGTGTAACGCTCCCCGAATCTTGCCCTCGTACAGCTGCAAATTCCCCACCACCTGAGCAGGCGCTATACCGGCGCTAAACAGGAGCGGGCATAGGGAGGCATCGGGTGCCTCTAGACGGCAGAGAGAGAAGAAGTCCACCTCATGTGGCCGTTCTTTGGCTGTGTTTCTCTTCCCGGGTACTTAGACGGTCGATGTGGGAACTGTGTGTATTATAACCGTCGTTGTTTATATTAGAATATCCCCGATTTTCCTTGGCTTGTATCTTGGGACAGGATTCCCTCCCCCTCGGTAATCGAAACGTCTTCGTGGTTAGTAGCGTACAGTTATGACCTGCAGCCGAATGTTCGTATGCAGCGTGAAGCATACTTTCTTAGAGGCAGGAGATGTGTGGAAGCGACGGACTGGGTGTGATTGGGAGGGGTGTTTAGATCGGGGGCGTGGGAGGGTGGAGGGGATATTTAGCTGCATGGTTTTTTGGCACGGTTTTTTTTCGGTTTTTTTTTTTTCTAGGTGCCTTGGTGTTCTTTAACGTCGATGAGCTTTTACTCGCCTCTAGTTCTTCCCCTCGTGCGCGACTACACTAGAAGCGCACGAAGTTAAAAACCTGGCGGCTTCCCCCTTAACGAAGTCTTACTCTGGGCGTGGCCTCCTCCATGACCAGTGCGTCGGCTATGGTTGGAAGATAGTTGCTATCCGAGGCGCATACCTAAAGGTAATAAATCATTTTGGGACTAGAAATGAGAGCAACCGCACATGGCCTCTATGTATTGTGGACTCGTTGACTCGTTGTATGGCGCAACACACCAGGAAGTACATGAGCATAAAGGGGCATGACCAGGAGATGGATGATTGGCATAGACCGGCCGCCGGCTGGCCCAAGGTCGCAGACTTTTATGGCGACCACGTTCCCACTGCCTGCGAGTGAAAGAGGACTTGCTGTTGCAAAACGGCGGCTTGGCCTTGCAGCAACTGGTTGTTGTCGACTGATGCCTAGTAGATCCGTCTTGGAGAGTCGCGCTATGGGGAGCGGTCGTGGGATATGTCCACCGCCATGCATCTGCTGCCATTGCTACGTTTCGGAAAGTCGTGGGGGTGATGAGGGCGGGGTTGAGAAATAATGCACTTGCCGGCGACGGGCGGATTTCGCCATCGTTATTCCACTATCGCGCTACCTACCTAGGCTTGATAATAACCTAGGGTGAGCAGATGGAGGGGGCTGTCACGACCGGGAGATCAACTAAGAGACGGGCAACCAAGTTCAGCTTCACTTTAGACTCTTAAGCAGGCCCGATCAAACTCAAATTAGACATTCACGCCCCAAACTGATAAGTACCCCGGGTAACGTTATACTTAGAAGCATTGACGCGTCACCGATCCGCATCCTTTCTTTAACGCCATCCGTACTGCGCATCCCGCATATAACGGTATAGTCAGAACGCGATCAACTTGTTGCCGCTAACCATGCTCCGGATGCTGCGCTGCACGTTCTCAAACCGAGTGCAGCCGCACGACTCGCTCTCGATGTGATTAATAATCCCAGCGAGCGTCGTGAACTCCTTCCCACAACTCCGGTGCCGGCAGTGGTACAGATTCTCCTGATCTGCCGAGAACCAAGTGTTAGTTCATATTTCGCTTGCTGCAGGAAGGGTGAAGCAGAACACTTACGAGCAGGAGAATTCAAATGCTGGTTCAGACTGTGAAGGACCCTAAACAGCTAATGGCAGAGATAGCACTCCCAGCCCTAACGATCCTAATTGTATGAGCGGTCATTAGCCTCGTACTGCATTGAGCCATACCAGCCGATCAGGTTCTTAGTAATAGCGCCGTCGGGGTCCTTGCTGCGTACAAACTTGTATAGTGTGTCGCGGTTTAGACCCGCAGCGTCTGGGTATGAGCCCGTTTCCATGTGGTGCGTGAGGCCGGTGGTGGCCGTTGCGAAATAACGTTGCAGAAGGGGCATTGAATCTGCTGGCCGCGATGGGTGCGGGAGTTGAGGTGCTGTCGTAAGAGAGTCAGCTGTGTTAAGGATTGTTAAGGGAGAGGCGTACCATCTTTAGATTGTTAAAGTTTGCGAAGGTCTTCTGACATTCTCTACAGTAATTGTGGTCCTCGTGCAGTGATTGTGGTCCTCGTGCTCATGCTCAGTTCGCCGATTATCCGTCGGCCACGTCTCGTCTCACACCGAACATTCCCACTCGAAATGGTTCAAGGCTTCCATGTGCTGAAATCGCGCCCGCTCAGAGCCGAAGTAACGGGGGCAGGCGTCGCACTCAAATGCTGGAGCACGGTGGCCCGTGGAACGAAGGTGGTTTTCGCGAGCTTGCCATCCCGCTTCGAAGACCTTGTGACATGTGTCACACTCAAAGTCGTTGCCCATGGCTTAAGTAGAGGCACAGCGATGGATACGGACGCGCTGGCGGTGGCGGTTTGGAGAGGTTAAGATATAGATAGAACTGCGGGGTAAGAGATAAGCGCCCCGGCCACTGGCGAGTTAGTTATCTGCCAACCATTAACGTTAGCCTCTTATGTAGCTTTCCGGAAAACAGGTGGGGAAGCCTAAGCGTGCTGAGACAGGTACTGTAACCCTTAGTGTAGGAATGCCTTGCAGCGCGACTCAACCCGTCGATTGACCGCGGAACATTAGGACGTCGGACACTCCCTACAATCCCTATATCGAGCACTTAGATTGGCGCCGATAGCCTCTCCACTCCGCGTACACTAACTGCGACCGTATATCTCTTAAATTCCCTCCTAATTCCAGCTTAAGACCGTTAAGTTGGACGCTAACAAAACAAGGCGCGAACGCGCTTTCCACACCCGTTTACGCTCGTGCCTAGACGCGCCTGCACCGAGCCCACCTCCAGACCTAGGACCAAATTCTGTTTCCATATTCCGTGATAAGCACTGTTACCGAGATGGACGAGCCTATCGTTAAATGCCCTCCACCGAAATGGTGTGGGCCGAACTTTTCTGCCTCGCCGCCGCCTCCACTCCGCCGGCCTCCAGGCCCACTGAAACTCGGGCTAAGCTTTCGCGTCCCGACGCAACCTACAGAGACAATCGTAAGCGACCTCTTTCACGATTTTCACGAGGAGCATAAAGCTTGGACAAATGCTGACTTGAACAGCGGTTTCGCTTTCGAACGCGCAGCCTCCACGTAACCGCCACCTTGGCCGATGGCGTATACCAAAACGTTCTTCGTCTCCATGTACAGCCCTGCATCGTATAACGATTTATTCAGGTGCTGGTCGGCCTTCTTCCCTCCTCTATACGCGCTTGGTTCGAGTCGTTCTTTCCCGAGTGGAATCTTCCTTCTTAAGTCATCCTGAAGATGCAGAAGGAAGGCTGGAATGAAGAATTTGAAATAGAGAAAGCGACCTATGCGAAACTGCGCCCTTTGTAGGAAATCTTCATCCTAAAGTTCTTTAGCGAACTTAGATACGATAACACTAGAGCGTGTTGTTATTAGACATCGGTGGCGCGTGTCTGGCTACGCCCGAAGGAGCTCTGCTGGAGGTTGCCGATTTTCGCCAGATGCTTCGCTAGGCTCTGACCGCCTTTTCTCAATTTCGGATTTTACAGGAGGACGTTAAGCTAGACAATTTTCATCTTGCTGGAGATAAGATCATGGTCGTCGACCTTGAAAAAGTGAGCGAGGAGCCCCTGTCCGATAAGCAACTCGAATTCGGCATTAAGTCCGTAGTGAATTCCCTCGCCGAGTGTTATAAGGAGAACCAGTATTGCTTCTAGGAGGACGGTCTTATAATGATAGATACTTAGGTAATAAGCACCATTCTGTTGCTATAAGGATAGAATTCACTGCCCAGCGTGTATATCCTATAGGGCCGGGGTCTCTTATACCAGTTTAGGATCCTTAAGATGTGTCCACTTTACAGCGCCCGAATCAGCATCCACCGAGCGCTGGTAGCTACCCGGATGCTCGAGGAGATTGACACCCTCCGCCCTCTAAACCGGCTGACCATTATAAAACTGGCGGGACCTCGGGGTTAAGCCCCCTACCGAGAGCGTCGGTGCGCACGCTCCCTAATATCGCCTGAAGCCCTGGACCAGCAGCATGTACAGTGCAGACCGTAGTGTAGTGTTACTGGATGCCCGCGGAAGTACCTAGCAATCCACGGGACAATCCGCTTTCAGGATATCTTCGACTTTATTAGCTCGAAATTAAAGGAGAAGAAGAGTCTTGCCGTTAAAACAGAACACCTGCGGGCTCTGATACTTGTCGGCGTAGCTGAGTTACCTTCCGTTAGCGGTTTCCTGGTTACGGCTGGTTAACGTAAAGGGGTTAGGGTCACATACCTACGGAGCTCCTGGGACAGCTTCTGACCTGCACTGGAAGATATATCGCCGCGTTGCCAAAACGGTGCGTTAAGAAGGTTCCTTTTCATTTCCCTTATCGCGAGTACCGTCCTGGCGCCCCCGAATTTCACAGAATATGTTGAGTTTACCTTTTCAGCGATGTTAGCGACACGCGGCGGCTTGGTATGCGATGTTTGCGTCACCTCCGGGTACTGGTTTTAAGCGGCGAGAATGATGTTAGAGATTTCGGAGTGGAACCACAGCTCACAGTCGGCCTCACTTTCCAGGCGCCATGTCCTCTGGTTCGGAGGTACTGCATATGCTCTCAGGCGTAAGTCGTCATCGTCATACTAGGGGAGGAAAGCCGTTTCAAAATCAGCGTTGGTTAGCCCGTCCTCGCCGATCCTGGTGTGGACGAGGATGTTGCGGATCGGGCGATAGTTTCGGGCCTAAGATTTGTCACTCTGCGTAACATAGTTCGTATTGTGGACCCAGTTCGTGGGATGTTAGCTTAGCAGGTCAGCGACAGTGGTGTTGTTCATGGTAGGAAGACCTTCGAGACTGAAGTAATGCGAGAACTTGAGAATCGAAGCAGGGCAGGGCAAAAGTGCTTACGGCTTTCGAGGGCATGCGCCATCTTATTCTGCTCATTGTCATGGTGACCCTGCCTGATTTGGCTGCCAAATTAGGTAGGAGAATTGGGGCAATGAAGAGTAACAATCGCGACTCGGCAGCTTTCATTAGGGACGGCATCGGCCCGACACGGTGAATAGATGGTACAAGTATGATATACTGTTTTCGTTGGCAAATTGACGTACCGAGGTGCGCGGGACGTCACCCCGCCCGTCCCTAAATTCAAGCCCCCTCACTCAGCCTCGCTCCGGGTTGATGCAACATTTGTCATTCTGCCGGCTCCACTTTTTGGGACCTACGGTACGGATAACCTTTGCTACGGTACCGGGCAATAGCCCGAGCCTTTATTTATAGTAACTACAGCCGGGGCCCCACCGTGAGTCAGCACACTCTACACACCCGCTGCACACCGCGCACACCCGCTACCTAGGCTAGAGCCATGGCAGCACCGGCCCACCTACGAAGATGCAAATGGCTGAGGGCAAGATTTGGGGAGAATCTTAGTCTGTAATATTAATAAGAACACTATTCAACATGTCAATCCTCCTCTCGTCCTTCTGACTCGGCACGCCATACCCTTCCAGCTCTTGTAGTGCCAGCCGTGTGTACCGCTCCGCACTCTGCAAATCACCCAAGTGATAGTACAGCCTTGCCGGTATCTCATACAAACCCCCATAGTGAGTAGTCAATCCCTCCTCTTCAATGACCGCAAACACTTCCTCGCACTTTTCCACAGCCTGTTTGAATTCCCCCTTTTGCGCGAGGGCGATGACTTCATCTCTCAACCTTCTAATTCTCAACCGTCTCTCATCCGAGGTCCTTCGGGTATCTGGTGGCGAAGTACACAACTTGCACGAGCATGTAAACCCCCAGATACTGTGCAGTGTATCCTGTCGTTCGGTGTATGTCATGCCAACATCGGAGTCTGTGCCCTCATTATTACCCCCTGAATTTTGAGGAGAAGGGGGGAGGAGGAGGCGACTTACAGGTGATGGTAATCTCCTCTCCCGGTTCAATGTCTCTCGAAGCCCAGACCGTCATTGCTAATGCGGTCTCGCTGAAGTGTATAGCCGCACTACTTAATCATCAGCACTGCACCCCACCTATCTGCAGGTCTGTGTTGGTGGCTTGCTTGGGGTTACACGCGTGGTTCATCCTCTGTCACACTGTCAGTTTGCTTTCTTTCTTTTTTTTGCTCTTCCTCTTCTTCGAGCTTTTTTTTTTTTTTCGTTTAGGTTTCGTGTGATAAGTACCTAGTGGTCATTGAACATAACCAAAAAAAAAGGGGGAGACGTACCGAGAGATCAGGAAACAACCCCATGAAATCCCGCCCATCCACGGTGACCGCAAAGGAGTTCGTAATCAGCACATCCTCCACCACACTTATCTCATCATAGTCTTCTCTATCCCCCAAGTTCTGCGCCAACCCCAACACCCGTTCCGGGTCTGCCAGCTGCCCAGCCCCACGGGATAAAAGATCCCGCACCTCGTCCCGCAGTACATCCGCTGGGTATTCAACTGTCGCTAGCATGATCGCGTGATCGACGAGAATGACGCTATCTTTTTCGATTTTCCGTGTGGCGACCGCGCCCAAACCCTTTCCGGGAACAGGTCGGACGTCATATGGTAGACTCCTATAATTCATCCTATACTGCGGGGGAATTATATACTCGTCGGTGAGAGGGGGGATGAGGTGGCTGAGACAGGAGGATGCTATCTCTGGTGTTGTGGCAATACTAATACCTCGGTGGGGACGGTCTGGATGATCGGAGCTGTTGTGTGGGACTGCGGCGTTGGTGAACACGCAGTACGGCGTATCGGCCTCGATGCCGTGCGGTCGGTGAGTCCACGGTGTCCATCTCTCTGGATCATTGGGTGCCACGCTTTCGGTAATGGGAATAGGACAGGAGGGGAGGTGCAGCAGTGGTGTCCAGCTGTGGGAACCCCATCCGCAGAATTCTTCTTCAACTGGCGACGCAGAGACAACGGACGACCAAAGAATGCATGCGGTAGCGAGAAGCGGACGCTTAAATGTCATCGTCGGCGCCACCCAAGACACATGTAACGGTCAATCAACTGACTAAAGAGGGATGAAGAATAGTATTAGTAAACGAAGAGTTAGCAAGGGCCTTTGAAGCCTCTGAGGAGATGATAAGCTAGGTTCCCACATTACCTTACTTGCAGGTAGGTAGGTAATTGACACATTGCAGTTCATATACAGTCGGTGTATACGGTAGTTGCGATGGCATTTGGCCGCGGAGTGTTCTGTAACCTGTTTCACTCGCAGCAGCGCCAAAACAGCAGGGCCAAAATCACACCAAAAGCCGAATTACCCGTGACTGCGTCATTCTTACAATGCTTGGCTAGATATGCAGGGTCTCACAAAATCTATACACACAAAAGTCTCCAAGATGCCGCAATTTTGAATTACACGCCAACAACATTAGACAACCGCCATGTGAATCTGCATGCCCGTTTCAGTCTCCCACCTGACCGGCACACCGGGCGCAACATAAAAGATGTATCCCTCAGACAGATCAAATGTCTTCCCATCAGCCTCCATCTTGCCATGGCCCTGCGTGACGATGAACACGCCCGGGCCATCGCTCGCAGAGATCTCGTCGCTCTCACCACCATGCAAGCCCGTCTTCAGGATGTCAAACTCGCTCATAGGCGGTGAATAGACGATCGTCTTGCCGGTCTTGCTCTTGTCACTCCTCTTGCTTGGCAGCTTCACGTCATCGACGCTGTGCGCCTTGAAGGTGAGCGTCTCGGCGAACATGTCGATGTTGTTCCTGTCAGCAGGCGGACAGAACCCCGCGTTGAGCACATCGTTGCTGCGCGCCATGCACTCGACAATGTTCCCTGACAGATAAGCGTGGATGCCGTCGGCAGGTATGTATATGGCGTCGCCAGGCCCAAGGACCATAAAGTTCATGCACAACAATGCCACGAGTGAGCCAGGATCAGTGGATCCATACTGGTCCACGAGTCGGGGGATTAGGTCGACGATATACGCCGCGTCACCAAGGTCAGACTCGTCTGTATTTAGTAGTATGTGTAGCACATTCTTGACAGTTTTCCCCTGAGCCTTGAGCATGTTGCGCGTCACTTCTCGCAATGTTTGGTCGGTCCATTGCGTGTCCTTGGCGTCCTCCGGGACAAAGGGCGATAGGTCGAGAACCTTCTTAAACAGAGGCTCGATTCTGATAGAGGCTTCCAGCCGGCAAAGACCTCGAACTTGGACAGCGCGACGGCTATCTCGGGCTTGTGGTTGGTATCTGTAAAGTTTTCGGGGTCTTTCTCGTGAAGCTTTGTCGCCAACTCCTTGTTGGGGTGGATCTGGAGGGGCAGAGCTGTGGCGATTGAGAGGATCTATCATGGTGGGTTAGGCGAGGAGCAAGCCATGACATGCGACGCATATGTATGTACCTTGGGCAGGAACGGTAGCTGCGCATCCATCTTCTCAATCACTTTCTTGCCGAGGAGCTTTTCTTGATCCTTGTTGATCCGGTCCTTGAGCAGTTCACCTGTTTCGAGGACGCGCGCCGGGTAGTCTGGGTAGTCGCCAAACCACATCTCCGAATAGTGCTTGTCATCTTCAATCTTGAAGTCGGTACCGGGCGTCCTCGCGCAAAGTTGCGCAGCGAGCGACTGCCGCCCCTTCTTTCCCCATGAGTAATCGTTACAGGTGCCGCTGAGCTGGAAAACACGGCCAGTCATGGTGAACAATGGATTTGTGAGTAAAGACTATGCCAGGATTTATTGTTTTATTTTATTGCGACAGTGTAGCATTTTCGGATTCATTCTGCTTGCAGAACGTCGATGTCACTGACTGATGTCGTCACAGATGAGCTCAGCACCACCGATAACTGGGTCTCCGCGTCCCGGAACTGCGGACACGGCGAACCCCCCGGCTTCACCCCGTTATGGTCCACACGTTGCAATGTGACGCCGAGAGTGCATGGCGCGCCGTTGAAATGATCTCCCAAGATCCGTTGTTTATTTCAGTAGACTTTGCGCTAGTTCAGGGCTGACGACTGAACGCGTCCTGTGCTTCAGACGGCTTGACGGTAATGCGCTGGCTAATTCCAGGTTTTGGGGAAGCTGCGTCACTGCCCCATTTAGTGACCGTTACTAGCGCCATTGATGTCATCATCTGTTTGACATGTACAACAGTGATAAACCATATACTTGAAACCCATTACACCCAGAAGTTCCCTTGCTTTACTAAACATCTCAACATCGAAAAGTAGCCATTGATACCATCCAATCGTTACAAACTCTGTTATCAGCTGAATTGCCAAGATGGCTGCACCTCCAGAACGGGAGGCGAACGCGATAAGCGGGGACAGTGGTCCAGGAACGGGGCTTAGAGATCTGCTTCCGATCCCTCCAGCAGACACCGACATCGTTACAGATCCGCACAGAAAGGACATTGACAATGGCGCGGCTGGTGTTGCATCTGGGCAGACACTGTCGCACGCACTGGCGAACCACGACCATGAAGAAAAGGGATTGGCACAGCAGAATTTCACGAATGAAGTGGCCGACTTGGGCTGGAACGAGAAGAAGCAGCGTATCCCAAGCCCGCTCGTCGGCGGCATGGATAACGAAGAGCTGTGGTTGCTTGTTCGACGGTTCAACAGGGTACGCATACAATGAAGTCTCTCCCACTCTGAAGTGATGGTTTAGGTGGACAAGGGCTGACGAACATGGCACAGCAAATCTACCACCTCAAGTCCACTCCATATCAGGTGCCAGGCGGCCTAGATCTCAACACCGCCGACGAAGAGGACTTTTCGCCCGACAAGATGCGCGCTAACTTCGAGCGTTTCTACATGACAGTCGGGGTGGGTCTGCTCGGCGCATACAAGCACATTGCTCGTCTTCGATCGTGGCGGGAGAGGCAGCGGACGACTTGCTTTGCAGCTGCATACTTTATCGCGTGGCTTCTTGACTTGATCGTTCCTCTGCTGACGGCTACTCTTATTGCGCTCATCGTGAGCCCCCGAGCCCGGGAAATCCTGTTCCCTCCCGCTCCCCTTTCTCTCGTCGACACCGCGACCGGCGGAGTGCAGAAGCCAAAAGCGGGCGTTCTGGGCAGCCACGATAGCGCTACTGGCGCCCCCGAGAACCACAAGGGCGAAGCAATCGAACAAGAAGCTAGCAACTTCGTCAACGGAATCGCCTCGGTCGCATTTAGCAGTGCTGCTGGGAAACATCCGCAAGGCGATTTGGCCGACGCTGGGGACACTGCTAGTGAAGCGGCCCCTGATCCAACTGCTCTTGCTACGAGTATCGCTGACGCGAATAAACGTGCCGCAGGAACAAACCCAACTAGTAAGAATGATAAGACCAAGGTACCGATGGAAACCGCCATGTGGACCAAGATGCGGCCCATCATGCACACCATCGGCGGCATGTCTGACACCTGGGAGCGCATTACCAAGTATACCTTCACCATCTCCTGATACGAAGAACAGTCCTTCTGACGTGGTGACAGTGCTCTCTCCCCGACCCCGCCGTTCCCCAAAGATACGTATCGCATGCGCTTGGCCGCACTCGTCGTGCCCATCTTTGGTATTTCTCTCTTTGTCACATCTTACATGTTTATGAAAGGCGTGACATTCGGTGTTGGATTTGGCTTCTTTGGAGATCCGGCCATCTCTCGTGGCTTGGACTGGCTGAACCGTACCATCCCCGACTGGCAGAAACTTCTTGAGATCCGCAAGTAAGTCCACACTCTGTGCAGGTTGACATGATCATGGAACTAAACCAGGAACAGCACCATCCTCAAAGGCGTACCAACTAATGCGCAGCTCACCATCACTCTCCTCCGTATTGGTGAAGCTAACAAGGCGCCCCTGCCCCCACCGCCTCGAATTAGCGAGGCTCCTCCCGACCAGCCGGCCGAGTTGACTGACGAGCAGCTCCGCGCGACGGGCGCCGATTATCCACTGAATGCAACACCTGCCGAGCTCGACCTCGCAATGCAAAACGACCCGAGCGCGGCCTATGGATCGGGAGGAGCCGATATTGACGACTCCAAGGACACCAAGCACGGGAACAAGGCCAGCAAGATCCTCAACTTCTTCAAGGGTACCACAAAGGGCTTCGTCAAGACTGCCATCGGCGCTGACACGGTACGCGCCAAGGCCGGCAGTCAGGCCGCCAAGGACCGCCTGGGCGCGGTGCCTCCTCCCAACGCAGAGAAGATCAGCGGCCCGGTTGAGTTCAAGGCCAGATACGATGGCAAGAAGGGGCACGTCTTCATCTCTACCGCAGCGACCGTCCCGGCGGTGGCTTTCAGCACCAAGGGAGACACGATGGAGGTTGTTGGCGGCGTCAAGCGCGAGGATCTGCACCCGGTCTGGAGCATTGCTATAGCGGACGTTGCTGAGCTCAAGAAGATTGGGGGTTACGGTTGGAAGGGTAAGCTCATCGTCGGCTGGTCGCTTGACAGGGAGATCAACGATGGACTGGAGATTACGACCTCGACTGGGGACAAGGTCAAGATCACGGCGGTGCCGCTTCGCGATGAGCTGTTTAATCGGTTGATTGCCATGGGCGGCCAGAAGTGGGAGGCTTGGTAATTGTTATGTGTCATGTATGTTTCCTTTGTTGTTTTATGGGTGGCAGGGAAAAGGGTATGGCACTGCTTTTGGGCATGATATCCATGGGTTGTACACATGTTAGTTTCTGACTGATAAAACATTTTTAGCGAAAAGAATGTAAAGATTACGAACAGGCACAAGTGGCAATGTTAGATGCGAAAAAGAATGAACTAAGTAAGGTACCGACTAAGCCAGGCTACTAAGAACAAAGCAAAACACCAAAAAGCAAGGAGCGGGGGAAAAAACATACAACACCAGGGATTCGCTGGTCGTCACCGACCCAACTACTGATCTGGCGGTCGCTGGCTTATCTATGGGAGAGCGGACGGGATCCCGAGTTTTCCAGTGCCTATGGTCGTATGTGGAAGTCTGGCGTGGAATAGGAGGCTATACCACACAGTACCTACTTTGCTGCTCGTTTCAGATCAAATGGCACTGTGGCAGCGGGATCCCAGGCGACCAGCTCACTCGTGCTCTGCGTGCAAGGTAAATTAGACTGACATTACTGATCACGTTATTTTATACTGGACGGAGTGCCCTCCCCCATCATCTGTTGGCCAAGGCAGCTTTGCAAACGAACAGCGACGGGAGATGCCGAGGTGCGTCAGGGCAGTGTCGAGCTGAGAAGTAGTCTCAGGATCTCAGACCGCATGTTTGCGCGGGAATTCAGAATGTACCCTTTGTACCCTTTTAGCCCCACACCTTCCCGCACCCCAACCAACCAATCAAAGGCATTCTGAATTCCCGCGACATGAGGTCTGAGGCACTTTGGGCGTTTTCGGCCATTGGCCTCACATACCATTTACCTTTTTTACCTTAATATTACACCAATTGGTATAATACAGTATATGCACAGTAGTATGGCTAGAATGGCATTTTTCTAAAGATTCCAGCCATACTATCCATATATTGGTAGCTAGTAAGATGGCCGAGAAAAAGGTGTTAAAAGAAGTTACCTTACCTACTATACCCACCTACTTTTACGTGCATCACTACAACCATTCCCTAGGCCCAGTATATATAGGTATGGTTAAAATGGCCTTTTCTTAACGATTCCAGCCATATCATCCATATACTGGTAGCTTGTAAGATGGCTGAGAAAAACCG
Source organism: Diplogelasinospora grovesii (assembly GCA_033297225.1). Lineage (NCBI taxonomy): Eukaryota > Fungi > Ascomycota > Sordariomycetes > Sordariales > Diplogelasinosporaceae > Diplogelasinospora > Diplogelasinospora grovesii. The sequence continues at coordinate 1,811 of MU853790.1, read as the reverse complement.
GTATGAAGAAGTACCCTTACCTACTATACCCACATACTTACACATATACCACCATAACCACTGCCCAGGCCCGGGATACACTTATATGGCTGGAAAGCCTTAATTACAGGCTCTTTACTGTAGTAATTATATATTGGTAGCTTGTAAGATGGCTGAGAAAAAGCGGTATAAAGAAGTACCCTTACCCACTACACCCACATACTTACACATATACCACCATAACCACTGCCTAAGCCCGGGATACACTTATACGGCTGGAAAGCCCTGCTTTAAGGCTTCATACTGTATATATATTTTACTAGTAGCTTATAAGACAGCTGAGAAATAACGGTAAAAAAGGGTAGTAATATATAAATATTCACCCACTCTTATTCATAACTTATTAACTACATACCCTATTTACTAGCTGACATCTGAAAAAGCCCTCTTTAAGGCTATACTCCCTGTAAAATTTGATATTGTTATATATGTTAGTCGTGGAGATGCTATAGGTGATTCTCTGGAATAGGTAGTTAGTGCAGAATAAAAATGGCTCCTATAAGTTTAAAACTTAATGAAAAAGAATGGTATTTAAATTTTAAAAAAAAGGTAATAAAGCTAGATCATTTTTAAAACTTAGACAAATAGTAAAAGGCTGTAATAATGCTAATTAGTGCAAGTATCGTAAAGTGTTTAAGGCTGATATAGTGATTTTATTAACGTAAGTGGTTAAAAACAACCAACCTGCTACAAACTAAATTCTAAGGGAACTGTTTAACGTCCTCACAATATATAAGCACTAGCTAAGTCTTAAACGCTCTGCTACATCGCAGCGCCACATAGTAGTGCGCATAGCATATATGCACGTAATAATATAAACACACCTTTAGAATCTTAATTTATAATTTAAAGACTATTAAGAAAACGAAATAATTTTTTAGTTACGTAGTTTAAACATAGTGCCTTAACGTATTAAATCTCAGTTATTTAAATAAATGCTTAAGTAAATAAAGGGAATAAAGGGAAAAAAATGCATTAATGTGAATGTTAATAAATATTAAGTTATCGTATTAATTTAATCATATCTTATACATTCCATTATAGTACTACTTATTTTTAATTAAATTAAAAATAATTAATAATAATAAATTATTTATAGCTATTAGCTAGTTAAGTTACTTAAATAGCTAGAATAAGGAGATTATAATATAAGCTATTAATTTAATTCGATTTTAAAAATCTTAATAGCACTAACTAATAGGTTTTAAAAAAAGTAAACCACCGCCTCACGTGAGATAAATTACTTAAATCCCTTTAAGCATTAATAATAACATTTTTTAAGTTTAATTAATCAGCTTACGAGATCACGAAAAAAGTAAGCTTTTAATACGTTTAATACCTTAAGCTTAAAAAGAGCGCACTTTAAAGCCATAAATACATATAACCATAATTAAGCTCTTATCTAGTCTTTAAATTATAAATTAAGATTCTAAGGGTGTGTTTATATTGTTACGTGCATATACGCTGCGCGCATCGCTATATAGTGCTACGATGTAGCGGAGTGCTTAGGACTTAACCAGTGCCTATATACTATAAGGACGTTAAAAACTTCCCTTAGAATTTAGTTTATAATAAGTTAGTCGTTTTTAACTATTAGCATAATTAAAATCGCTATAACGTGCGTGATAAGCGAACGCAACAGACAAGCGAGCGCAACACTTTCCACGCGTCGCACCGCCTCCGCATTCAACACCCACTTCTTCTACAACCCAACATGGCGTCGCCTTCAAACGAAGCGCGATTAATCTTGGCCCTCGAGGCTCTTCAAAAAG